>APFE030817908.1:142727-160182 GCA_000404065.3 Pinus taeda | reverse complement strand
GCAAGGAATTTGAAGAATTCTGTAAGAAGTGTGGTATAGCACGGCAAAAGACTACTCCATATATACCTCAGCAAAATGGAGTCGCAGAAGAATGAACAAAACGTTGATGGAAAGGGCAAGAAGCATGCTCAGTGGTGCCGGGTTAGGACAGGAATTCTGGGCAGAGGCGGTGGATACTGCATGTTACTTGGTCAACAGGTCACCTTCATCAGCGTTGGAGGATAAGACTCCACAAGAAGTACAGACTGGTAAGAAACCCTCTCTTTCACATCGAGGGTATTTGGATGAGATGCATATGTACATGTTCCAAAGGAGAAACGAACCAAGTTGGATAGTAAATCTGAAAAGTGCATCTTTATTGGGTATAAGGATGGTTTAAAGGGTTATAAGCTTTGGAACCCAGTCACACGGAATGTTGTGTACAGTCAAGATGTGGTGTTTAGAGAGGTGAAAGATGTTATCAAACATGAAGTCCAACCAAGGAACCTGTGAAGATAGAGTTTGAACTAAAGGAGGAAGAATCAAACTCTGTAGTAGAGGAGGAATTAGAAGATGAAGAGCCACAAACTCCGACTGTGAGAAGATCAGTTCGAGAAAGAAGGCAGCCAGAAAGGTATAGTCCATCTGCTTTCTGTTCAAATTTTGCTTTGTCTATTACTGATGATGATCCCAGAACTGTGAAGGAAGCAGTGGATTCAGAGGATGGAAAACTCTGGAAAGAGGCCATGGTTGATGAAATGGCATCTTTGCACAAAAATGAGGCTTGGGATCTGGTGGAGTTGCCGGCTGGAAGGAAACCCATTGGCAGCAAATGGGTGTTCAAGAAGAAGACAAATGCAGAAGGGAAGGTGGAGAAATACAAAGCTCGGTTGGTAGAAAAAGGTTATTCCCAGGTGCCGAAAATTGATTTTGGTGATATTTTTTCTCCTGTTGCCAAGGTAACTTCTATTAGATTACTTTTATCTGTTGCTGCTGCTTTTGATTTTGAGGTAGAACAGATGGATGTGAAGACAACATTTCTTCACGGGAATTTGGAAGAGGAAATCTACATGAAGCAACCTGAAGGCTTTGCGGTGAAGGGTAAGAAAGAACTAGTATGCAAGTTAAAGAAGTCTCTGTATGGGTTAAAACAGTCACCAAGGATGTGGTATCAGAAATTTGATACATTTATACGGGGACTTGCTTCACCAGAAGCAAAGCAAATCATTGTGTGTATTTTATATTAATTGGTGACCGTGTTATTTATCTGGTCTTGTATGTGGATGATATGTTGTTGGTTGGAAATGACAAAGAAATTATCCAGGATTTGAAGACCCAATTGTCCTCCAAATTCGACATGAAAGATCTCGATGCTGCAAACTATATTTTGGGCATGGAAATTGAAAGAGATTGGGCAAAGAGGAAGCTCTGGTTAAACCAGAGGAAGTATGTCGAGACAATATTGTAGAGGTTTAATATGCAGGATAGTAAACCGGTAAAGGTTCCTATTCCTGTAGGTGTAAAGCTATCTGCTGAACAGTGTCCCAAGACACAAGAAGAGGAAGAGGATATGTCCCGTGTTCCATATGCAAGTGCAGTCAATAGCCTGATGTATGCAATGGTCTATACTAGACCAGACATTGCACATGCATTGGGAGTATTGAGCAGGGTTATGTCAAAACTATGGAAGGAGCACTGGACAGCAGTGAAGCGGGTTTTCAGGTATTTGCGTGGCACTAATGATTATGGTTTGTGCTACCAAGGAAGACCAGGATTGGCCAGAGTGTTGGATATTCGTGGCTTTGTTGATGCAGACTGGGCTGGAGATCTGGATCAGAGAAGATCTACAAGTGGGTATGTGTTTAACCTATTTGGAGGTGCAGTCAGTTGGATGAGTAAGAAACAATCTGTAGTGGCACTATCACTACAGAGGCAAAATGCATGGCAGCCACTCATGTAAGCAAGGAAGCAGTTTGGTTGCAGAGATTGTGTTCAAGTATGGGGTTAGTACAGGGAGCTATAAGAATAGACTATGACAGCCAAAGTGCAATTTTCTTGGCAAAGAACCCTGCTTATCATTCAAAGACAAAGCACATTGATGTTCAGTATCACTTTGTGAGGGATATGATAGAAGCAAAAAGGTGTTGCTGGTAAAGGTGGACACTTTGAAGAATACTGCAGATGCATTGACAAAATCTGTTAGCTCTGAGAATTTCTCTTGGTGTAGAGAAACAATGGGTGTTTCAAGGCTGGAAAAATGACTAAGCTCTCCTGTGGCCCCCTGTGGAAAGAAAACATTCCATACATTGCAGGAAGTTAGATGATGCATTATTAAAAATTGACCTCAAAAAGGCATACGATTGTGTGGACTGGGGTTTTATCCGCTGCCCTCTTGCAAGGATTGGTCTTGATAGCAGATGCTCTAGATGGATTATGGTGTGTGTGGTTGATGTTAATTATGTAGTCCTTATTAATGGAATCCCTACTTGTTTTTTCAAAGCGACCAGGGGGTTAAAACAAGGTTTCTCCTTGTCTCCACTCTTTTTCATCCTTGTAATGGACTCTCTGAATCTTCATATCAAGAGGAATATCTTATCTCTACATCTATCCCATGAACAACACGGTTTTCTAAAGGAAAGGAATATTTTGGATGCGGTGGCTCTCACTCAAGAATGCCTACATTCAATACATTGCAGGAAGTTAGATGATGCATTATTAAAAATTGACCTCAAAAAGGCATATGATTGTGTGGACTGGGGTTTTATACGCTGCCCTCTTGCAAGGATTGGTCTTGATAGCAGATGCTCCAGATGGATTATGGCGTGTGTGGTTGATGTTAATTATGTAGTCCTTATTAATGGAATCCCTACTCGTTTTTTCAAAGCGACCAGGGGGTTAAAACAAGGTTGCTCCTTGTCTCCGCTCTTTTTCATCCTTGTAATGGACTCTCTGAATCTTCATATCAAGAGGGCAATTATTCAAAATAAATACAGGCCCCTTCCCATCTGTAGGGGAATCTACATTTCCCATAATCTTTTTGTTGACGATATTCTATTAACAACAATTCTGTGCAGGACATCTTGGATTTGTCTTCATGAAATCTTGGGGAGGTTTCAAAAAGCAACCAGCATGTGTGTAAATGAAGGTAATCATCTTTTCATGTTGAAAATGTAAATGGGGATTCGATTATTTTCCTAACATAGCTTTTCAATATCAAAGCAATTCCTCTCTGGAATGGGCTAAAATACTTGGGGTTCAATTTGAAATCTGTTAGATATCGTGTGGCTAATTGGTCTTGGATTCCTAATCATTTTTATAAGAAAATTGTTGCATGGGAATACAAATGTTTATCCATTGGTGGTCACACAATTCTGACTCAAATTGTTCTCGTGCAAATCATGGTATATTGGGCACATCTCTTCTATATCCTTGCATCCATCATCAATAGCCTAAACAGGATGACTACCAATTTCATATGGGGAGGACACAAAGAACAAAAAAAATATCATCTGACAAAGCTTTCTATGCTGGTTCGCCCTAAAAAAATGGGAGGATGGGGCATTTTGGACCTTAATATTTTTCGGAAGGCCTTCCTATGTAAAACCATGTGGAAAGCAATTATGGGAGTGTCTATTTGGAGCTTGGCCATTTGAGCTAAGTACAAGGACAATAAAGATATGTCTTACTAGTTTAGAAAAAGCTGCATTGGATCCTCTCACGGCTCTGCAATATGGAGAGGCTTCCGAAAATTGAAGCCTTTCTCAGACAAAATTTGATTTGGAAATTCAGTCTGGGTCAAAAATCATTATCAGTTTGGATGAATTTGCTGGAGCGCCTGGAAAGATCCATATTTCCAAACAGTTATTAAAAACGTTACACAATAGGGGTATGTTTTTTTGGGTCAGTGCCATTCGAAAATGGGAAGGAGTTATTCCAATTTGGAAATCCGCAATAGAATTGCACCTAAGCGATGATTTGGCAATTCAATGGAATTCTATCACATCTTCGCTGCAGGTGCACGGTATATTTTGCTCTGTGGACAAGGACTACCTCATTTGGAAGGGACATGGTGGCTCTTCGTCTGTTTATGTCAAACATATTTACCAACAACTTCTAATCTCAAAATCAGAGCAAACAAATAACAACTTTCCAACATCCTTTTGGAAAACAGTCTGCCCCTTAAAGACCATAATATTTGCTTGGTTGGTGTTTCATAACAAGAATCTCACATGGGAAAACCTACAAAGGAGAAATTGGCGTGGGCCCGCTATTTTCCCCCTTTGTAGATCAATCATTGAGAACAACTTACACATCTTTTTCCTTTGTCCTCAAGCTCAGATAATTTGGCAGAAACTTGTTGCCCACTTTGGTTTCAACAACATTTCTTTCCCTTCCATTCCAGAGGCTTTCAAAGGGTAGAGCACCATGTACAACGAGTGGAGGCCCATTCCATTATTGGCTATTTGGGCCATATGGAAATGGTGAAATGGGATGATTTTCAATTCCAAAAATGGAATCTCCTTCTTCTGTTTTTGAATCTATCCTATGTTTATACAACGCACTCGGTTTGCCAGGTCAATCCAGGGTCAGGAATGGAAGAAGTCTTCCGACATGGGAGCCACAGTTATCCCACACGCTTTTTTTGACGGAGCAGCTCAACATGGTTCGTGTGCATGCAGAGTATACATTATTCCAGAAGCTGGTCAAGCCTTTGAAATACATTGGAATGGAGGTGCAGGGTTCAACAATAGAGCAGAGGCGATGGCCCTTGCTGGTCTTCTATCTCTTTGTGTCTTTCTTGACTTTCTGAAACTACAAATTTTTTGAGATTCGAAAGTCATCATCGATCATGTTTAGTCAAAACCCATCATAAAAAATATCAATATTTCCGGATGGCTGAACAGGATTGAGGCTTTATGGAGTAGCAGGAAGGACTACACAATTTCTCACATTGACAGGGATAAAAACAACAAGGCAGATGCTTTATCCAAAATGGGCCTATCATCTCCTCAAGGTGTCTGGGGGATGCAAATCATGGTGGACAACATCTCTTACCAGAGCCAGGACTTTTGCTTGCATGGTATGTATCTGTTTTCCCACTATTTTGTCTTTCCATTTTTGAAATAACTCTCATATAATTTGTCATATGGATCAGATTCCTTCCTATCCATTGTGCCTATATTTATATGTTTCTCCATATGAACTATATGTAGCTGAACAAGATATCTTTGTCGATTCCACTTTATGTGGCTTTGAACCTCATATCTGATAGTTTTTCATATATATTGTATACTGCTGTACAATTTTCTTCTTTGATGAATGTAATACAAATATATAACTTTTTTCATGCTGAAAAAAAGTTTGAAGCTGTTTAGTTGCACTCGCCAAGCAGTTAAAGCAATTGGCGATGAATATAACTCTGTCGCGCTAACCGAGAGCGTAAATCTGATGTCGTGATGAATCAACACCCGGTCCTTCCGTGAATCTCGTTTTTGATGCAGAAGGTTCAGTATACATATTGGAAACAAGAGTTCTAAAAGCCATTTCTTGCCCCTTCATGAATTCATCAATAACAGAAACCAAAGGACCTGTCTCTGTCGAGGGAGTAGCAATGAAGCTGCTGTCGTTCCAGTAGTGCATTATTTTGGCGC
Organism: Pinus taeda; assembly: GCA_000404065.3. NCBI lineage: Eukaryota > Viridiplantae > Streptophyta > Pinopsida > Pinales > Pinaceae > Pinus > Pinus taeda. The sequence continues at coordinate 154,552 of APFE030817908.1, read as the reverse complement.
ATAAGCAACCACAGTGCATTCAGTACTGTTTTGGCACATTAGTGATTACATTCGAAATCAGTCATATGCAGTTTTATGCCCGTCGTTGAACATGCAGTCATATGCATGGCTCACTATCCCTGAAAACCAGGGAAATTATTTAAATTGCTATGTAATCGTTATAATTAAAAGTGTTTCTATTTTGGAATATGTTAAGGTTTTAATCATATAGAGTATTAGATAGTAATCTTTATAAAATTTTAGGTTTTTTTGGGTATGGTATTTATTTTTAGGTGTAATTTTTTGAATATGTTTTTTTACCATATTTTGAAGTATATTACATAATGGTTGTAAATATGTTTATGGTAATTGTACTCGTACATAATATAAATTAGTTTTTGTTTTTGTTGTTTTTTTTGTTTTTTGTTATTTTTTTAAAGAAGAAAAATAAATTAGATAATATTTGTAAATGTGAAATGAATGGTTTATATTTATTTCCAAATAATGTCTTTTTAATTAAATTGATTAATTAAAATAATGTTATATGAAATGAGTTATGGTGTTGTATTAGAACAAATTCTATTTACAAAGCATGTTAAAATAAGAATAAAAAATAATAATTTTTATATTAATTTTTTTTGTAAATTTTATATTAAAAAATTGTAGTTAATTAATTGTAAGCTATATATATGTGTGTGTGTGTGTGTGTGTGTGTGTGTGTGGGGTAGAGAAAGATAAATTATATATTTAAAAAAATAAAATATTATTATTATTATTATTTTTCTATTTTTATGGATGATAGCAATTACTATAGTAAAAAAATGATGGTGGTGCGGAATTCAATTGAGATTCATTTTTTGTGGTTTTGACAAAGGATAATCTGCACACACTTATTATTAAATTAATTTGGATCTTGGATCCCATAGGAACAATGATTAAGCATAATTTTTTTGGTATGTGGAGATCAATTTAAACCTATTTTTAATATCTAATGTCTTATTCTCCAGGTTGAACTTTACATTTCAGATTTGTTCTTTATGTTATTAGATTTTACTTACATTTTTTCTCACTTTTCAATACTAATATATTTGATGCATTTTGTCTTTCATTATTTTTGGATCATCTTATATACACATGCAAGGTAAATATTGGAGATAAATATAAGAGAAATATTTGATGATTTTTTATTTATTTATTTTTAAAATGAGCATCATTCCAAATTATTTTCTTTAAAATTTTGAAAAGAAAAAAATAATAATATGTTAATCATATTAAGATGTATATTCTTGATTTTTTTCCTTATTGAATTTTATGGTACGGGTGTAATTTTCTAATATGTCTTTCTTCAGACAATATTTTGAAGCGTATGGACAAAATGTAATGACATAATGGTTGCAAATATGTTTATGATAATTGTACTGGTAGATAATATAGATCAATGTTCTTTTTTTTGAAAAAAAATAAATAAAAATAAATTAGATAAAATCAGTTGTCCATATTTATTTCCAAATAATTATGTCTTTTTAATTAGGTTGATTAATTAAAAAATGTTATATGCCTCCAAGAATTGGTCCATGATGGACTTAAATGTTCTTGCTACTATGGGGGATGGTCTTGCTATAAGTAGGGTATCATCAATGAATTGGAAGTGGTGCATTCTTTTTGTTCCTTTATTGTACTGAACTCCTTTGATAAGCCTTCTCTTCCTCTCATGCTCTAGCTTCCTACTATGATATTTTTCCATAATGATGTAGAAGAATGGGGAGATTTGACATCCTTGTCTACGCCCCCTAGAGATTTTTACGTAGTATTTTGTCACACTTCTTGTTCACTTCTTGTTCCATATCCCGAAGTGCAAAAGAATTGAAAACTATGCAGCATATCCATCATGATTTATAGACCAAAACATCCCTAAAAAACCAAAGGAAAACTACCCCGAGTAAATTCTCAAGAAGGTTAGCTAAAACCCTAATTTTTAGGGCTAGCGCGTTTTGCTCCAGTGCGTACCCGTGTTGATGGAAGGTTGCACTATTTTACCCTAGCATTGCCAGCGTGGGTTTTGATATGAAAACCAGCGCTAAACCTCTTCTGGCAGGTTTTCACAAAATGGGGGAGAAGCTTCGTGTGCTAGAAACTTCGAGAACAACGAGTTGGATATTGGTCGTTGTTGATATGGTCGAGCTCTCCCATTTGGACCTCTTGATATTATTATTATGGGCTATCCCTTTGAGATGAGGAACTTCCTCCCTCTTTTTTGGCTCCCTAAATCCCTCTCCCTTCCTATAAATAATCTCCCTTCCATCCCCAAATGGTTGGTCCTTTATTGACTACATTCCTATATTGATATTATGCCCAAATGCTTCCCATTTTAACTTGGAGAAGGAGTGGTTCAAGAGTCTTTGATTGGACTTGGACATCCACCAAAAGGAGGTCTCCAACATACAGGCATAGGTTATATGACTACATTTTTAGCTTATTAATATATACATCTGATGTTCACTTTCCATAATTGTGTAAATGTTTATGCAGCCTAATAATAATTGATCTATTAGGTAGTTATGTTTGATAGATGCCATATATGCTCTTGTACTTTGTATTGTTCTTTGATATTTCTTGTATGTACTTTGACGTGAAGAACAAGTAAGGAGCAAGGCATAGAGTGAAAGAATCAAAGTCTTCTCCAAATGTATTAAGCGAATAACATCAGAGCGAGGTAGGTCACTCTCTCTCTACATTTGTTAAATGTTGGGATGGGGTCCCCAGGGGAAAAATGGAATTAATTAGTCATTTTTTATAGCAAATTTTGTAAAAAATGTAAAGTCTCTGCAAAATGTGGATGCAGAGTGCACAGTTAGATAGAGTCAAAGGGGCCTTAGCCCCTTGTTTTTGGGCAGCTTTTGGATTCTCCCATCGTCCACATACCATGGTATTGTATAAAGAAATAATATAAATAGATGAGTCTTAGCGAGTCTTAGGAAGAAGTTAAGCAAGTTTTGATAGAAATTTGGGTACAGAAAAGAGTCTTGAGCAAGAGCAAAGGCAGGATAGCTCTTCTTCCTATGCTTAGGTAGAGAAGGGAAGGTTCCTGTAGCTGAGTGCATAGGAGGCCTGGGTAGAGTCTATCGCTGAGTCGTGGACCTTTGCAGCTATGTGCATAGGGCAGAGAGTTTGTAATCACTGAATTGAACATCAATAAAGAAGACCTTTTCAGAATTACTGTGTATTTCCCTTGCATCTATTTATATTATATTTTGCCGATTAATGGCATGTTTTATGGACTAATGGTTGAATGCTAAGCAAATTTATTGAATCTGTCTTAATAATGTATGACATGAATGTTTAGCCACTTCCACGAAGTTACAGATTATTTCTCTTATGTTTTATGATGAATGAAGTAGATCTAAGAGAAATATGATCTAGGGTTGATTGTTGATGCATGAAAATAAATAAACCATCTGTTTAGGGTTCGTAATTATTGATCGTAGGCCTTCGCGAAGGTATGAAAGCTGGTTAACCTAGTTGCAAGAATAGATCCCTAAGAGATTATCGATCTGTGCGGAAGCACATCTAAGGCTCTTAAAGACATCACATTCATCTCTGGATGCAGAAACTTGCTTCTTACATCCCCCAATATTGCTTTGGGTGAGACTGTAGCCCGCACTATGCAGATTGTTCTCGAAAGGGCCAACAGTGTAGGGTTTTGTTGGTTGATGCAACTAACTCTAAACCTGGGTCAGGACCCTCTAAGCCAACAAATGGTTCCATTGCTGGGACTAGGATCTTCTTAAAAAGATGTGTGATGTCAGATCATTGGAATCTGACTAAGAAAGAAATTGAAAAGTGGTTAGATCGGAAGATCCATGAGTTTGTAGCTTAAGAAAATAGGAATTTGTGCCTGTCGAAGGAGGATTGGTTGAATAGATATCTGTATATAGTAGTACATGAATTTTCTTTAGCACTTTTCCAATTGAATTATATGAGTGGTTGGCTAAATTGGCAACAAACCAAGGAAGGTCAAAGCTCGATAGTCCTATACTGTGGATGTGAGATTTGGCGCGAAGACTAGAGAAATCTGATAAAAATATCGTGTGGGATGTCAATCACTGGCTTGATTGGATCTTGGGAGGATTTGTCACTGAATTTATAGTAGACACATCAGTAAGCTATAGTGAAGTGGAGAGAAAATTATTTAAGGTACCGCGAGCTAAGTACGTAAGATCATTAAATACTTGGATTAAGATGCTATTATGTGAAAAGAGAATAATTCCATTACCTTGATGTTTGGAGCTACGCGAAGTGGAAGACTCTTTAGAGATAGTGAGAAATCAGGTCCTAAATATAGCCCCTTGATTGGACCTCCTTCAAGTGACGACGAAGGGGCAATGCAGACTTTGCCATGAAGCGTTGTTCAGCTGATAACGCAGGGTTTTCCTTGAACACATCATCCATCCACTCCACCTCCCCTCAAACTCCATCGCATACACCTTCGCCCACACCTTCACCTCCACCTCCACCATTCAACATGGCGAATACAATGAAGATGTCAGTCTTCAAGGGGATAGGGAGTGAAGATCTGGAGTAGTTCTAGTTTGTTGCGAACGTTGTATAGATAATGAAACAGATTACTAATGACAATATAAAGATTACACAGTTGGTTACCACCTTGTAGGACCATGTGCTAACCTGGTATATTAAGTATTGTTCTGATAATCCTTAGGCATCGCTAGCACAGACTTAAGCAGCCTTGAACAAATAATTCAGTAAGCCTAAATATGAGGCGTAGTCGGTTATTGAATTTAAGGAGATCTTAATGAGAGTTTATGAGACACCATGGGAATTTGATCAGAGGTTGAAGTGCCAGATCAGGCAGCCTAAAATGAAAATCTCATATACTTAGCATCACGATTAGTTTATTGCCACTCTATTGCCACACTTAAGAGTACCTCTGTCCCTGTAGAAGATAGCCACACAAGTAGAAGCCTTGGAAATCACGATGAGGCTACAAACCATAAGTTAGGAAAGTGTATGCTAGTTTGTTTAGTTTGTTGCTAGACCCACTCATTGAGCTAGAGAGATTGCCTCTATCCACAAAGGGGATTTTCCTTCACAACAAAATAACGAATCCACTAGGGAAGCTATAGCCTCTTCAATCTCTTTTCTCATTTGATCTCTTGATCAATTTGACTAACCATCAAGTTCTCAGTTAGTTTGAGTCTGTATAGGTATGCACATCACTGATTTCTACCTTAGAGTGCTAAGTCTACAGTGTTTGTTGAAATCTTTTTTATTTTTTGCCTTTTTTCACGCCCAACACATTTTTTTATCTTACAGTCGTGCTACGCGCACGTTTTCCTTTAAAACAATCGCGCTGATCCCCTGTTCAGCACCAGTTTGGCCATTACAGCCACACTGATCTTAGAGATTGGGAAAAATTTGGGGTTTCTCTATCAAAATCCAGTGTGTCTGAGCCCCTGAGGTCTTTTGTTTTGTCCTGTGTGATTGGATTTATTGATGTTTTTTCTGATTATCTAATTTGATTAGAGAATTATTGTCTTTTTGAGCTTTCAAGTGTTTACTAAAATTGGATTGATTTTAAAGTTTATAGGTCACTTACCGCTTATAAGTGTCACTACTTTTGTGGTTTGCCAATTGGTTAGATCTCGTTATCTATTAAAATCATTCAAAACATTAGTTTGCATTACTTTTGGTTTGTCTTTTAAAAATTTTCTTTTCAATTGTGTTAGGCCATCTTGCATTTGATATTCATATTTGTTATTCATCAAGCATATATTACATCTCTTGGTTTACAAACTGAAAAGAATTCATTTGTTTATCTATTCAAAAGAGAAAAGTGAAATGCATTTTCATTGAGTGCTTTTGGATCTGAATTGGTGTTGCTTTGATTGGTGCATCGTTTGCATTAGGAGCATTTGAATCAAAAATATCATTGTTTGCTTTAGTTGAAGCTTAATTGCATTAGATCACCTGAAATAAAAGAGAACATCATTTACATAAAGTGCATCTAAGTGAACATAAAAGTCATTTTTTCTTTCGATAGATTGCATATTGGATAATGAAAGTGAAGTTTAGTTTTTTCTTTTTCATATTGCATTTGGAAAGAAAAGTTAGCGGAGGCATGTTCTTTGATGCTTAATTGATTGAATTCTCTTCCCTTGCTAGTTTAGGTTTCATCGAGGTGAAAAGTTTCCTTTTCTCATATAGTTTCATTTTAGGATTCAGGTGACATCATTTGAGCCAAAAAATTGCAACATAATTTAAGAACAACATTAAAATTTACTTAATTAACCCAAGGAGCATTTGGAACTTAATAGAAACATTTAGAGATCTAGGCTAGAGACATGTTCCTATGTCTATAAATCTAGCAAGTTTCGTTAACTACCTCCATTGTATCCCGAGGGTGAAATCCCATTCCACATACGGAAGTATATCGGAGGTTCCCTAGTACTATAGGGTATATTAAAGGCAATCCAGTATGGAAAGCATATGGGAATGCTCTCATCAAATGGTTATGCATTAGACAATGCTAACATGGATTTGTGCTCCCTATACCATCATCCATATATTGGGTGACCCCACTAGGTTTCTATCCTTTAGCCAAATGTAACCGAGTCAACCGCCTTGTAGGCGTGATACACAAAACACAAAATTTGGGGAGATCAACCACCATACGTTAAGTCCTTGGTTTCGGCTAAGGTGTATATAGCGGTTCGCGGATACTTGGTAAACCCTCTTGTCTAGTACACCTTTTTTTTTTAAGTTCTAAAATTTAACTACACATGATAACATGACTTATATATGCAGTTATCCTTGGCCTCACATTTCCTAATTAACAGTAAATTTTAATCGTAAGCTCAAATCAACCACTTCATTTGTTTTGAGAGAAGGTCATCGTGGCTAAACCAATGGGTTTGCCTTACATATCCCCTTCGTCATCTGACACTGAAGGGTCATCAAAAGGAGTCCATCATGAGATTTTACAGTCACTTGAAGCCCAAGGTTTTGAACTTGGAATTATCCCAAGTATTCAACCCCTTACTTCTCGTCCTCATCATCTTCGGAATTTGATCTAGAAACTCCTAAGGTTCCGCAGAGGTATTTATTATTCCTTTAAATCCACTTTTTGATCCATTGATCATATCTCCTCAACGGCCATATAGTCCGTTTGATAATCCCAATGTACATTTGGAGCCTTCTCCTAGGTCATCAAGGATTCCTCCTCACCAATTGTTTCCACCCATGGCATCAGAAGGTGAGATTCCAACCTCTCCTTGAGATCCTCCTCTAGATGTCTCAGCCACTCACACTCTTGGTATTGGCGATGAATCTGAATATAAATTTCCACCTAAAGGCTTTCCGTATGTGGGAAGTATGCCACCTCCACCGCCACCTGAAAGCAGTGAACCTTTTTTTCCACCAGGTTACACCTCTTTAGCTCAATTGGTTTCAGGGACTCCAAGTGCATCTTCACTTTATCATAATCCCATTTGGTCATCAAGCACCATGCCTACTTATGGTCCATTTGTTTCAAGTGTGGCCTCTCAAATTCCTATACAAACTGTAGTTTCCTTAGTTCCTGCACAACCAAAAGTTATGGTTGGGATGTTTAATGTCCTTATAGGTTCCTCAGTTCCTCCATTATGTGGATAATATATGCCACCACCTATCCCACCACATGGGGGGCAACAACCACCTCCTCCATATGTACCTCATGTTTCAGGTGGAACTTAAGTGAGTGGATCTCAAACTCATGCTATGGGAGTTAATAAAAATGTTGGAAGTGTACCTTATCCTAGTGGATCATCTATTCTGTCTAGATCATGCCAAATCCCGTATCAACAACCTCTTTCAGCCCAGATACCCTACCAACAACCTTACCCTCCATATAACTCACAATAGCCTCAAAATATACCTTTTAATCAACAAGCAAGACTCCAAATGCAGTCTGGTCCAAATCCCTCATTTGGGAGATTTGGTCCAAACTGTAACCTATCAGTACCAACATGGAACACAACAAATTCCACAAGGATCTTTCCAAAAACAACAACAACCTTATGTACAACAAGGACCTTATATGCAAAAGGGGCCTTATCAACAACCATTGCAGCAGCAAGCTCAGCCCTTGTAATAGCAAAATCAACACTTGTAACAATAAGGGCAACCCTTACAGCAACAAGGTCAACAATTTTACCACCAGGGTCAACAATTTTACCACTAGGGTCAATAATTGCAACAAAAACCTTATACTCCCTACTATTTGCAAGTTGTTTATCCACCTTATGGTTCTCAACTCCCTATGACGGGTCAGTATCAACCTTACCCTAGTAAAAAACCACCTTTATGGGGCCAAAATCCACCTTTGTATGGTCATAATACCTCTTAGTGGGGGCAATATCCAACACCTTATGGTCAAAATCCGCCACTTTCGGGGCAGAACCCATACCAACAAGGTTGGAATTCATAAATGGGGCCTTATTAAATGCCTCCCATGCCTTTCAATCAACAATTTCCGTTTCTAGTAACATTGGAACTACCGGATGTGTCATTGCTCACAAATGACCCAATACTCCATTTTCCCTATTGGCCCCATGTTCCTACTAAGATTCCTGGTGATTTTTTAAAATTTGAAGGAAAGTATAGAGAAGACCCTTGGGCCCACGTTATGACTTACCATTTATGGTGTTCATCCAATTCTTGGGTTGACAATTCCATTTGTTTACATCTTTTCCAGCAAACCTTGACAGGTACTGTTGTGAAAATGGTATATCGAGTTACCTCGAGGTGCCTACCAAGCCTTCAATACTTTTTCAATGGCCTTCCTCACTTCCAGCTACTAGCTCGATATGAAACTGACACCCATGTCCTTATGTCTTTAAAAAATAATAATGCTACCCACATCTTCGATCATATCTGTGAATGGAGACGTCGACATCACCTTATCGAGTTCAATATTCCTGATGAATTTTTAACTGAATGGTTTACCAAATCATTCGTTAATAAAATTACCAAAGACATAGCTATGGGTGGTTATGTGATTGAATATCAAGCCATTGCCCGTGCCCAGTATCTAGATTTGGTATATTCCCAATCTGGCATGTTGTATGATATTTTTCCTGATGCTTCGAGACTGTCTACGAATACTGCATCTTCCAAACCTCCAGAGGCACCTCCCTTCGATGATATTATTGGGTTAGTGACTCAAACTTATAGTAAATCTTCTTCTACTTCCTCGAAGCAGAAATATGTTTTGACTACTGCATCTAATTCTCCTTCAAATCCCTCTCAAAATCCTGGTAAAATCTTCGAGGTTAATTCCATTCAGTCTACCAAGGCCAAAAAACCTCAAAAGGTAAAAAGAAGGGTAAATGAAAAGCCAAATTTGATACCTCGAAACAAGATCCTTTGAAATCATCTGTTGTTGATGCATCTAAACATAAGCCTGAATATCCTTGCCTCATTTGTGAGAAAGATCACTATACCAAGGATTGTCCCTATCATGCCGGATTTATTCGTTTGTTAAAAGGCATTGAAGGGACACCGAATGTATTAAAAGAACCTTTTCCATCATAGCAAACCCAATTGGTAGAACAATCGCAATCATATACATCTTCGAGCTCTCACATTTATATGAGTGGAACGACACCTATTTCTGTTGCCACTTGGTCAAAAGATTATCCAACTCATCCCAAACAGGTTGCGGAGAAAGAAGTTACTGATACACCTTTCACTTCTACCCCACCCAGTTCTAATTCTCTTCATATTCAGAGACCTAGTAATGAATCCATTATCCGACCACCTCCTAAGGGTGTCCTTTAGAGATCATCATATAATCTGAATTTGCGAGCTGATCAGCATTACAATATTGTCGAAAATTTAGCTCAAGTTCCTTCGACAATTTCTACCTTGTAAGTTCTCCAGAGTTGTCCATCACAGTGAAAAACATTACTATCCAATATAGGAGGAATTGACCCTACTGATTCGACTCTGATTACCTTTGACATGGAAAATCATGTTCCACGTCTTCCACATCAACTTGCCTTTTTAATCCAAGTCATTATAAAAGGGAAGACGATTCATTGGACTATTGTTGATGAGGGTTCTTCCACCTGCATCATGTTTGTCTCATGCTAGAAAGGTATTGGCTCTCTACTTGTCAACCAGTCTCCTAACACCTTAGAAGCCTTCGATGGTAGAGGATCTTGTCCATACGATATTCTCACAAACTTGCCCATAACATTGGAAGGGAAAACTGTTAATCGAGAAGTATATTTCGTTGATGCAAATTTGAATTATAACCTTCTACTTGGTCAGAGTTGGACCCATGCTATGTTTTGCGCAGTTTCTACGTTGTTCCATGTGCTCCGTTTTCCTCATGAGGGGAAAATATTCACCGTTGATCAGTTAGCCTTTTTCTCTTCTAGCTCTTTAAATGATAATGTGCCATATGTGGGAAATACTTACATCCTTTACGAGAGTGTTGGGGCAGGTCATTTTAGATACTTTGCTCTTATGGGAAATTTTTCCCTCCCACCTCCAAACTTCACTTCCGCTAACATGAACTCCACTTCACATGATACTTGTATTGTTCTTTATCCGAGCAAGTTGATTCTTTTATCGATGTCATGCCACTTAGCCCAGCAGAGAAAGCCTATCAAGCTGTTGTTTTGGCTTTAGCTGTCACTACTCAAAGTCATGCTAATATTAGTATGAATCTAGACTCATATTCATAATCCCCTTAGCTTGGTTCTTGGGATTCTATAGATCCCTTGAACGAGACATTTGCAACCGACGAGAGTATCACCGAGGTTATGTCTCTTGAAGAAACTCCCTGGAATGATGCTCATCATTGTTCCTCGTTTCTCTCAAGTCTTGGAGAGATTTCATTGTGTTTAGAAACCTTTGTTTCCCATGCATTGACTCATCCACTTCAAACGCCTATTTTGGTGCATGGAGTTTTGTCTGAAGGAAACATAGGGAGATTTTTTGCTTACCCTACACATTGACATTTCATTTCAACTTGAGATTGTCAAAATATTTCAACTGGGGGCCTCTTTTCCTCATAGTGAGCTTAAGATGTTCTTTCCCTCTTTTATGAGATATTATCACAGAGTCTTTACCATTCACCGATTATTGCAATGGGGCATTAATCTTATGACTCGTAACCCTGGCTCACCCGAGGAATATGGGGGCATTGTCATTTATGTGTGTCATTCCACTATTTGGCTGAGTCGATGCTTACATGTCATGCCAACAGTAAACTCTAGTTTTACTCTCTGTTGATCGATTCCCCGAGTCCGCAAATGGGCTCCATCTAAATTTTTTTACATTTTTAGTGTAAATACTTTTGTACATTAGTGTGTTTTATTTAGTGTACAGTGTGGTTGTGGTGTGTTAGTTTTCTTTTGCAAACGATTTTTCTTCTACTTACCTCATGCTCTACTTGGTTTGCATATGTTATCCAACTGTTACGTCAGTTTTTCTGATGGTGCATGTCATAGTACACTGAATCTATATTCCACTTCATGTGCAATCTATGACCCTAATAGTGAGTTAGTGAATTTGAAGGGTATATGTTTAGGTCGTACGACTAATAACATTGCCAAATATAGTGTGGTCATCAAGATTTTTTCAGAAGTTATTGCTCTTGGAATTAGAGAGTTAATCATGAATCTTGATTCACAACTCATTGTACTACATCTTAATGGACAATATTCAATTAGAAACCCTCAAATTTTGAGAATGTATTTGCAATTTCGTCTCTTAGAATGAAACTTTGATTTTATTACTTATCATCACATTTCGAGACACATGAACACATGAACACATTT
>APFE030817908.1:75709-142707 GCA_000404065.3 Pinus taeda | reverse complement strand
ACACATGGCTTCATAAGCCTACATTAGTGCAGAAAGTAAACTAGAGCTGGATATTTGCCCACATGGTGCTCATGATAGCACGAAATAGCCCTGATGACTCGGTCGAACTGCTGATGCAGTCTAGTGGAAACCCCTACAGTGTGTCTTTGATACCACAATGGAACCTCATATATCGAGGTGTACTATGGAATGCCCCTAGTTAGAGCTTTCAGGTTACCATCTACCTTAACAATCAAATCAACTCCCTCCTCAACCTAGCGTGCCACTCGTCTGGCTATCAGAGAAACCCGTTGAGGTCTCTCTAGCCCCACATCTACAAATAATCATAAGATAAATCTCAGTACACATACCACAAAAAAAAAAAAAATTCAAAAAAATTTAAAAATAGCTTTTACCTTCATTAGTGCATTGTGTGCCTAGTGGAAGTGGAAAATCCAGATATGCTTGGAAATCCATGCCTGCATATGCCCAATCATCAAGCATGATTAGCTGCTAACACAACCGTCCAAAACATTCTGAAGGGAATGACATTTGCTAGCTGCCTCCATGATGAGGCATCAACTCACCCCATCTAACTAATCGTGGATCTCTAGGCACTAGTGTATCCACTTCTAACCCAAGGAAAATTTTAAGAACCCCCCCAAATTTATATGTATAATAAATGGGCGAATCTCCATGGTATATAGGAAAAATGGAAGGCGATTTTATCAATAATATAATATGTATATATAATTTTTGGTAAATCTCTCACAAGGCATGGCGAATATTTTACTCAATTATAAAATCTTGTAAGATCTTGGTATTACCATGGGGCAATACCATGGGTTATCATAAACCTAAAGCTTAAAAATTACTATTAGTAATTTATAAAAAATAATAAAATTAATAGTTGATTTTTACATTAAATTACAACATCCATTTTCACTCTTGATCCACCAAGCCCCGAGAGGGATCAAACATTTTTTCACTCTATGCTAGTTTGCATATCATGATATTTGATCCCTATCGGGGCTTAGTAGATCCAGAGTAAAGATGGATCTATGCTGGTTTAATTCCCCCATTTAAATAGGTTACATTCCACGTGAATACCATGGGTCAATACCATGTGCCATTTCTATTTTTATTATTACTAATATTAGGGTTAATAATGTTTTTTTGCATGGTATTAATAATAATCTAGCCCGTGGTATTTGGCCCATAGTATTTTGCCCATAGCTTTCACCTAAATATAGCACATTTTTTTAGTGTTCGTAAATATAAAGTGACTTATGGAGTAAATATAAAAAAATGTTTTATTTGTTTACCATACCTCTTGTTTATTTATATTTTTATTAATTTACCATACATTTTACCATACCTCTTTTACAAATATGGTGTTTGGCCCATAGGATTCACTTAAATAAAACCTCTTTTTTGAGCCTTCATAAATAGAAAGAGGGTTATGGACTAAATATAAAAAGAGGTTTTATTTATTTACCATACCTCTTGTTTATTTATATTTTTATTTATGGACTAAATATAAAAAGAGGTTTTATTTATTTACCATACCTCTTGTTTATTTATATTTTTATTTATTTACCATACCTTTTTGAGTAAGTATAAAAAGAGGTTTTGAACTGTTTCAGAGCTAGAAGTGAACAGATTACGGATAGCAGCACTGTTAAGCAGGGGACAAGAGCTGATTGTCCAGATGGGTGCAGAGGGGTCCATTGGGACCCCCACCTATAAACAAATAATCCTGCAGAAACAAAGGCAGCAAGCAAAGGAGGGAGTCAAAATCAGGGGGAATGACAAGCTCAAGCAGAGCAGCGGGAAAAACAAGGAGAAGGCACAAGTGGAAGACAATGAAAAAAGCGGCATTATAATAATCAAAGGCAAAGATTTTGAGGGTTTGGAAGATAATGAAGACAGAAACGCTTCAGGACAAAATCTGACAGGAAACAAGGAAAAACAACCAGGAGCACACGAGGAGCCCACATACAGCAGGCGGGGGAACAAAGAGAAGGAAGGGGACACAAGCTCGAACCCCAACAAAGACTCAACAACAAACGATATTTGTAAACCAAGGAAAGCTGAAAGTCTTAGAGTTGTGATAACGGAACTGGAGATACAAGCCTATAGAGAGCATATGGCAGAACATGCAGTCATATGCAAGTTCATGGGAATGTGGCCAACTGAAAGAGCCTTGTGTCAGTGGATCAGACAGCATTGGAAGCCCAGAGGAGATGTTAAACTACACTTGGGAGCTAAAGGTTTCTTTATAGTTGTGTTTACCAACCTGGAAGACAAGAACAGGATTTTCGATGGAGGTCCGTATTTCATGGCCTCAGCTGGTCTATACATGTGACCATGGAAACCAAACTTCGTTCCAGAGAAAGAATCTTTTAGTCAGGTTCGAGTGTGGATCCACTTGTTCTCTCTCTCGATAGACTATTGGGGTCTGAACGCTCTAAAACAAATTAGAGATCAGTTGGGGACTTTCATCAAAGCCTCAGAGGCAACATTGCAGAAGAAATACACCTCATACGCAAGAATATGCGTGGAAATGGATGTATCAGGAGCACTGTATGAGGGGCTATGGCTCGAGTATAGTGATGAGAATTATTTTCAGGTAATAGACTATGACCAGATCCCGTTTCAATGCCGTAAATGTCATGAACACGGACATTTAATAAGGGAATGCCCTATGAACAAGAAGGAGGAGGAAGCTAAAACAGAACAAGCAAATAAGGGTAAAGATAACTTTATAACCCCAAAGTCAAGGCAGAGAGCCAACAGAAGAAGGGCTTACAAAGTAGGAACAGATAAAAACAACAGCATCAATACCTTCGAAATCTTGGATTTGGAGACAGACTCAGAGGAGACACAGAAAACCAAAGCAGCAGAGAAGGAGCCAAGAGACAAGGAGGAAGAAACCAGGAAAGAAGAGGAAGAGGACAAAAACAACAACGAAATCCAAATGAGGGAGCAACCAAAAGAGCCGGAGGAGGATACAGACATGTTGACCAGTGATGGAGGAAGCGAGGACATTGAGCTGGAGGAAGCTTTAGCCCAGGAAGGGTTGAATCTACCCGTCATAGTGGAGAACTGGAAAAATCAAGGTATAGAAACCGTATCGGAAGAAGAAATCAAAAAAATCAGTGATCTGTTTACAGCGAGGTAGAAAGCAGAACTAGAAAGGCAATATAGGAAGCTAGGTGTCGCAAGAGGTAATGGTATCTACCCGAAGACTCTTCTATGGAACTCTTCAAGCTCAAGGTAAAAGAAGAAAAGGGGCTAAAAGACAAGCAATGAAGCTCTACAGGAGCTAGGAATGATAATGATCAACTCAGGGAAGATGAAGGCTCTTAGCGCCTTCCCGTCCTTTCAATAATACCACAAGTTTGTCATGAAGATCATATCTTGGAATGAAAGAGGGATAAACAGCCAAGCAAAGCACAGACTATTGAAATGAAAATTCCAGAAATATAGACCGGAAATCATGTTCTTACAGGAAACCAAATGTAGCATTTCCAGTATGGCAAGGATTACCAAGAAGATCAGAAGGCACATAAACTTTCTAGAAGTTGAAAGTAAGGGCAGAGAAGGAGGCCTAGTCACACTATGGGACACAAGAGAAATTCAAATACTATCTGCAGAAGCGAACAAGCACTTCATTGCTATGAAAGCTCAACCCACAGGTAATTCTGAATCATTTTTATGTGTAAATGTTTATGGACCACAGAAGATAGAAGATAAAATCAGTTTTCTGTATTCCTTAAATAAACTTATTATTAGGCATCCAATGTCCAAATGTATTCTGGGGGGTGACTTCAACATGATAACAACCCTTCTAGAGAAGAAAGGAGGTCTAAGGAAACTTAACAAAGATGCAAAGTCTTTCACTAGTTTCATTGAGAACGCTAAATTGGTAGACATTTATACCAAGAGTGGCAATTTCACATGGAATAATAGAAGAGGGGGAAATAGAATGATAGCCTCTCGCTTAGACAGATTTATGATCTCAGAGAGCATCACAATGGATGGTATCCTGGCAGAGTCAGACATCCTTCCTAGTGGAGGGTCGGACCATTGGCCAATATCGCTCATAGTTGTTGTTCAGGGTACACCAAGGAATAAACCATTTAGATTTGAAAAATTTTGGTTGGAACATCCCAACTTCCTTCAACTAGTAGAGAACTGGTGGTTAGAACCTCTGGAAGGTAAAGGATCCAAAATGTTTAATCTGCAGAAGAAATTAAGACTCATCAAAGACAAGATAAAAGAGTGGAACAAAACAGTTTTTGGAGATATCTTCAAGGAGAGAACCCTTATAGAAGATAAGTTGGAGCAAATTCACAGAGAGTGGGCAGTCGGGCAAAACAATGAGGAATCTATAGAACATGAAAAAACTCTAACTCAACAGTGGCACAGTCGATGTCGGCAGGAAGAAATTCTCTGGAGGCAAAAATCAAGAATTCAGTGGCTAAAAGAGGGAGAGCAGAACACAAAAAATTTTCACAGATCTGCTCTCGATTACAGAAGTTCAAACAAAATTCTTGAGATGAGAAATGGAAATGGGGAGTCAGTGAAGAACCACCATGACATATCAGAGTTTCTCTCAGCTCATTTTAGCTCCATAGCACAGGAACCGCAAATAAATAGAGGGGAAGCCATTAGGGAACTTCTAAAAGCCATTCCTAAAGTTGTTACCTCTGAGCAAAACTGGGCCCTCAGTAGGGAAATCACATTGGAAGAGGTGGAGGAAGCTGTCAGAAGCATGCCAAATGATAAGGCCCCTGGGCCAGATGGGTTTACAATCAATTTTTACAAGGCTTGCTGGAATATTGTGAAGCAGGATGTCTGGGATGTTGTAGAGGATTCCAGATGCTCTGGAACCATTCTCAAATCCATTAATTCGACCTTCATAGCACTAATTCCGAAGGTAGAGGAAGCCAACACTCCTGAAAAGTTCAGACCTATTGCTCTCTGCAATGTCATCTATAAAATAATATCAAAAGTTATTGCTAACAAGTTGAAGCCCATTCTTCCGGGCATCATCTCTGAAGAGCAATCGGGCTATGTAGAGGGAAGGCAGATATTAGATAATATTATTCTTGCTCAAGAGATGATCCACGCTCTCCATTCAAGGAAAAAAGTAGGGATGCTAATGCAACTTGATTTATCAAAATCTTATGACAAGGTGAGCTGGAATTACCTTGAAGCTATTCTGGACGCTTTCGGATTCTGCAAGCATTGGGTTAACTGGATTCTTGCCCTCATAAAATCATCAAGGTTCTCGATCTTAGTTAATGGAGCCCCCTCTGAACCATTCTCACCCTCGCGAGGAATAAGACAGGGTGATCCTCTATCCCCTTTCCTATTCTTTATCCTCATGGATGGTCTCAGCAGAAGCATAGCCAAAAGGAAAGCTGAAGGGAAAATTAAGGATCTTCAACCAATCCCATCTATCCCTGCTACCACCCATCAGCAGTTTGTGGATGATACTATATTACACAGCAACCCCACAGTGAAAGAGGCCTTGGCATTCAAGGGAATCTTAGATCTCTTTAGCAGAGCCTCAGGAATGGAAATCAATTTCTCCAAATCTACGATTTTCTTCTTCAACACTCATCATGCTATTCAAGCTCACCTCTCTCAACTTCTAGGTTTCCGGATAGGCGGGTTACCTTCGAGATATTTAGGAGCTCCCCTCACTCTCCGACCTTGGCAGAAAGTGCACTGGGAAAAGATCATAACCAACATGGAAAATAGATGCAAACACTGGATGCACAGGGCGCTCAGCTTTGCCGGAAGGTTAATCCTCACCAAGGTTGTGTTACAGGCTATACCACAGTACTTATTATCCATGCTACCGGCTCCCAAGAGGATACTTCAACAAATCAGAGCTATACAGAGATCCTTTTTATGGAGTGGGAATGGGGACAAGAAAAAATCGGCGCTCATAGCTTGGAACAAATTATGCAAGCCGAAACACATGGGGGGACTAAATCTAGTGGATCCGTCAGTCGTCAACATGACCTGCGGTGCAAAGCTATGGTGGAGATGGATTAAAGAGCCCAATCTGCCATGGGCCAGACATTGGAAATACAAATACATCCCAAATTGCAATCATCAGGATCTCATAAGATTGCAGGAGGTTCCAGAGGGTTCGCCCATATGGAATCTTGCAAGACAAAACCGTAGCCTAGTGCAGGAAAACAACTTCTAGGAAATACGCAATGGAAGGTTGGCCTTGTTTTGGGAAGATGCATGGCAGCAACTCCCAAAATTGGACACCCCAGAGCTAAGCTCTCTCAAACAGATCAGCCAGAATGAAGGTAGAAACAGAGTCTGCCATTACTGGGATCAAAGCAGCAGAGATGCAAACTGGAGAGAATGGATACATCTCAACATTGACAACAACATTGAGGGAAATGAAAGCACAAAACAACTCAACAGTCAGATTCTTAAAATAAAGATAAGGAAAACAGAGGAAGATGATCAGCTAAGATGGGGTATGATAGGAAATGGAAATTTCTCACTAAAAGAAGCAAGGGAAATGATAGTAAAGGCAGAACAGGAGGAAGTAGTGCCCTGGTGCAACAAAGTGTGGGATAGCCTCTTTTGGCCGAAAATTAAAACATTCCTATGGCTACTAATGCAGAACAAAACCCTGACTTGGGACAATCTGCGCAGAAAAGGGTTCGGTGGACCATCCAGATGCCCAATGTGCTTAGGAGAAGAAGAAACTATAAACCACCTATTTAATTCTTGTGAATGGGCTAACCATTTATGGAACTGGTTGGAGGGAATTCTACGAAAATCAGACCGTGACAGAGAGTCCATCCGAAATACGATTCTAAACTGGCAAAACAATTTCTCCAAAAACCAGAGAGTCAATAACATCTGGAAAGCCATGCCAGGCTTCTTACTGTGCACAATATGGAAAGAGCGCAACAGGAGGGTATTTCAGGATGAACACAGAAATATTGAGCATTCAAAAGTAACTATACTAACAAACATTAAACAATTAATTCAAACAAAATGCAACGTGGATCCCAATGAGAATCCATCGGCTCGGGACTTACATATCTTGAGGTGCTTTCAACTGGAAGCCAGCCACAACATAACAACGCCGAGACACCAGCAACAACAAAATTCAGAGGTCAACAGATGGAATTTCCCACTAGAGGGAGGTCTGAAGTTGAATTTTGATGGTGACTCCAGAGGCAACCACGGAAGAGCAGGCATAGGAGGTGTTATTAGAAACCAGGAAGGAGAAATTGTGCATATTTACTGCAGGGCGTTGGGAGAAGGCACGAACAATGAGATGGAGTTCGCAGAGTTAGAACAAGGGCTGAGAATTCTAAAGAGTTTACAGAATAGTAATGTAGTGGTGGAAGGCGACTCTGCCCTAGTCATCTCAGTTGCAAAGAAAATTCAAGGAGGCACTCAGGCTTGCAAAGCTACGAGACACTGGAGGCTAGCCAAGGTGACGGAGAACATTGCACAGTTAATTGGCGAAATGAAAGGATTAGTCTTTCAAACAGTGAGGCGTAAGGAAAATGGGCTGGATCATTACTTGGAAAACTACAGCATTGATAATCAAGACAGGGGATGGGACAGCTGTTGGCAGCAAGTGGATAGTCCGAGCCTTAAGGAGAGATGCTCATAGCTGGCAAGAGAGGACTTGGGCAATTCACACCGGGCTTAACCGGAAAACGGTAGATTTTTACGGCACCTCACAATGGAATACTCGGGAGACGATATGAGAGGTGAAAGTTGGCATAGGGCGAAAGGACAAGTTCGGCGACAGCATTTATGGCATAAGAAGGGGCAGAGAGATTATATCTATCGAAGGGACTACTGCAGCGGCCTCCTCAGCAAGATGGACTCTTGGCACGAATACACTCATCTAGGTATAAGCAACATTTATTTTCAGATCTGGAGGCATCACGCAGCATTCACGGCCATAAACAAGAATGATGATGATGGTACTCCCACGACACTTCGGGAGGTGAGGCTCATCATGGGAGACCTCAAGGCGAAAGGCTATTTAAAAAACAGTGGGAGCAACGATTCCATCACTCTTTCTACGGGCATTTCTCTGGGTTTCTGTTGTTCTTGTTTCAGTGCTGGTCATCAAAAGAGGGATAACCGGGGCAACATGGATACTGGAAGTTGTTGAAGCAAAAATGCAAACCAGGAGCTTCATACTGCAAGGAGCATGTATGAGACCCAATCGACAACGAGAAACAAACGACGGATTGCGGATATGGAAGCTGCAATTAAGGAGGAGGAACGGACGCGCACAAAGGAGGACATAGCAAGGGAGGTCGATTGGTTGATGGACTCGGGCACTACTGCCAGGCGAGCTACGCAATTCGTGTGCACTCAAGTGGAGAGTTGGAGGATTAAGACCCTATTGGCGAAAGCTCTAGAATCTAGGGATGAAGGGAACCAGCATTCTCAAGGGGAGAACCTCATCTCTGAAGCCCAACTAAAAGGTTTGTATGAGATATGTGAGGCGCTAGACAACAAGATTTCGGCAGTACACGAGGTTGCGGAAACTGTCAACAAAAAGTTAACCCTGCTTATTAAACTTCTTCGGCAGACGCTGAGTCCGGATCCCCCAAGCTCTGCTGGTAAGTAGCAGGAACCGTCGAAGGAATTTCATAATTATCGTTCCCTGCAGGAAAGGGTGGACAAGCATGTCCTGGAACAGGGATTGGATATTGCAAGCAGGTTCGGGATGCCCCCGCAGTAAGACGGGGTTGTTTGTTCTATCTCTTTTGTTTTTGCTGACTGTTTTGGTGGGCTTCTTGGACTGTAACTCAATCATCTGCTGAATGTTTTCTCGTTACAATGGCGCAGTTCAAGGTCAGTTTGTGTTAACGCTATGCGTAGCAGATAAATGGTCATGTCACCCTGCGTGGTGTGCAGTTTGCATTTTGAACTTTACAGTTTCTTGTTATCTCAGTGCTGGTGTCTTGTGTTGGTTGACCTGTCTGCCTCAGGTCTCAGTCTGCAACAGCAGATTTTTTGTACTATATTTTGTTTTATAAATATATCTATCTGACTTACAAAAAATATATATATATATATATATATATAAAGAGGTTTTATTTATTTACCATACCTCCACTTTATTTATATTTTTATCTGTTTACACCATTGCATGTATATAAGGTGACTTATGGGGTAAAGATAAAAGTTGTTTTATTTATTTACCATACCTATCATTTATTTATATTTTTATTAATTTACCATACTTCTTTTATAAATATGGTATTTGGCCCATTGGATTCACTTAAATAAAACCTATTCTTGAAAATTAGGGTGAATGGAAGGTTGTAACTCCTAATTTCAAGGGCTAAATTTACCTTTTTTACCCTCTCCCTTAAAATAAGGTGGGCTAACCTCCATGCCTAATTTTTTTATAAAATAAATTTGAGGCGATTTGTAAAAATGTACTATGATACAAAATATTCGCCCACTAAAAATTTAAAACCCGTTAATTTCGCCTAAGGGCGAAAATTCGCCCCTAAAATTTTCCATGTTGTTTAAAGTAAATGAATAGGCATTCTTAACTATTTCATACCTTTTGAATTTGTTTAGATGGTTTGTAGAGCCTGTTAAGAACATTAGAAAGCCGAAAAGCTTCAATTAAGTTCTAGAGGCTATTTTTGCCGATTTTGCCAACAACAGTGCAAGGCCTAGCCAGGGGAGCTAGAGGACATTTGTAGCGAACCAATGGTCATTCATGACTGAAAACATCATTCAGAATCCATTTACAGAGGTTTCAGCAAGTATTAAATACTTTTATAGGTCGAAAACTCAGCAGAGAAGTTTTCATTAACCCTAGTGCCAAAGGGTGCCAACATTGTGTGTAGGCGAAACTGGAGCAACCGGAGGCCGTTTCTGATGAAACAAAACTCTATCTTGACTATTTCACTCATTATGGAACCAATGGAAGTCGTTTTAGATCATTTTTAGTAATTCTATAGCTCTAGAAGTTGATGTGAAGTCGTGGACAGCCCTGGGCAAACTATGGAGGAGAGCCATTTTTGGGGATGTTGTGCTTGATAAAAGCAATTAATAAGTTGTTGTTTTGTATCTGATAATTATTGGATACAGCAGTAGTGGTTTCAGTGATAGAAATAGGAATCTGAGGGAGTTTGTGCCATTTAGAAGCTCAAAGAAGCTTAGTGCACCGACAGAAGGATGTGTGTCCATGGAAGCCTTAAGTTGTTTGTAGGAATTGGACAACCATTAAAGGGATTTAAAACGGTATTCTCAGCCCTTTGAATCATTTTTGGATTCATTGTGGTTAAGTGTGGAGCTTGTAAAAGAATTTAATTACCTTAATCCCAAAGAGTCTAGTCATGTTGATGAAGCTCAAAGGAGATGTAGCCCAAGAGTTGGGGTAAACTCCTATAATATATTGTTGTTTTGTTTTGATATTCTATGGCAAAATTATGTTTCTGATATATATGTTAAGTTTCAACAAAAACAAATAAACTAAAAACACATAAATAGAAGAAAAGACATACACCTCTTTCAAGCTAAAATTCTGCATAACATCAAGTTCAAGCAAGGTTTTTTAATTAAATCTAAGTGTTTGCTTCTATTATTTCTTTAGGTAGAGTCTGTAGAGGGCCAGGTAGCTTCTAGATCTCATCCTCTGTTTAGAGGTGACATATCTAGTAACTTCCCCTACAATCTATCTTTGTATTAGAAATAAGAAGTTCTCACATTTTCAGATCTAAACTTGGAGTATTTTTTCACTCATTTACATAAATGAAAATGGATACCTTGCACCCTTTTTCAAGTACATTCCACTTTTAGATCAGCTCTTATCAAGTCATGACTTCATTTATCATTATACCAACAAGTTGTCATAAGAAATATCAATCCAACTTTCATTAAGTCATCCTCATGATCATAATATAAGTCACTAGATGCAAATGCATACACCAAGAATAAGTCATGCAAGTTCCATCCATTTATCGAGAGACTACTTCATACTAAATCATAACTATAAATACTTCAACCATTGTGCTAAGAACGAGGAAAATATAAAACCATTATTAGATACCCATATTAGTCAATGAAGGTCACTATGC
The DNA here is from genome assembly GCA_000404065.3 of Pinus taeda. NCBI lineage: Eukaryota > Viridiplantae > Streptophyta > Pinopsida > Pinales > Pinaceae > Pinus > Pinus taeda. The sequence goes on along the minus strand of APFE030817908.1, from coordinate 131,599 downwards.
CCACATAGAATTGTCATCAAGGCAAATCATCAGTCATTAAGTCAAATCATTAGACATGAGGTCAAATCCCAAATTTTCTATCATAAAGAGATATAGTCTAAGACATATCTAAACATCACGTCAAAGCTCTAAGTCATTATCAAGCATGATGAAAAAACTCCAAACATTTCTCATCTATATCAATCATCCAAATCATGTCACACTCTTGTAACACAAACTTCAAATGTAATGACATATCTATATGCATGTCTCGGTCACCTGCAAACACAAGTTCAGTCTATGTCTACATATTGTAGTAAACATTCAAACTTTCATGCTCATAGATCTTTTTGTTGTCTACTCCACCTTTGTAGGATTGACATCTTTCAAGTGAACATCTGATTTCATGTACAAAACTTCATTTTCATGTCTAGCAGGCATAATCGCATCCATATGTCTTCCTTTGTGTAGTTGGGAGATCATAGTCGCATCCTTCAATATGTTATGTAAGTGATTATGGATAGATCTACACACAATGATCTCAGTGCCTCGGTCAAACCTTTGAGATTGCTTCCATGTGGCTAGGAGGATATAGTCACACTTGTAGGCTTTTTTACGTGTGACTGAAGCTTAGAGAAAGAGAAAATTCTCTCTCCTCATATCAGAACTTTGTTGCAGATCAATAATGTCAAATATTTTTCTATTCATGCCCATAAATCATACTTCAATAGTAAAGAGTATTTGATGAAAATAATAATAGGGGAAGGGATATTATGGATAGATTCTCCCTCTGAATGGAAATTCACTTCAGTCATGTTCAATCAATTCATCAACCTGTCTCTAGTATTGTCATGCATCAACAGATTTGTTATATCATAAAGTTAGACTATATCCACATATTCATCATGGTCATATATGTTATCATCAACTACTTCATCATGACATCAATCTACATGGAAAATTTTAGGGGCGAATTTTCGCCCTTTGGGGAAATTAAAGGGTTTTAAATTTTTAGTGGGAAAATATTTTGTATCATAGTACATTTTTTCAAATCACCTCAAATTTATTTTATAAAAAAAATAAGGTATGGAGGTTAGCCCACCTTCTTTTAAGGGAGAGGGTAAAAAAGGTAAATTTAGCCCTTCAAATTAGGAGTTACAACCTTTCATTCGCCCTAATTTTCAAGAATAGGTTTTATTTAAGTGAATCTCATGGGCCAAATACCATATTTATAAAAGAGGTATGGTAAATTAATAAAAAAATATAATAAATGAGTGGTATGATACATAAATAAAACATTTTTTATATTTACTCCATAAGTCATCTTATATACATGCAAGGGTGTAAACAAATAAAAATATAAATAAAATGGAGGTATGGTAAATAAATAAAACCTCTTTTTAGACTTACTCAAAAGGTATGGTAAATAAATAAAAATATAAATAAATAACCTAGAGGTATGGTAAATAAATAAACCTCTTTTATATTAAGTCATAACCCTCTTTCTATTTATGAAGGCTCAAAAAAGAGGTTTTATTTAAGTAAATCCTATGGGCCAAATACCATATTTGCAAAAGAGGTATGGTAAATTAATAAAAATATAAATAAACGAGAGGTATGATAAATAAATAAAACATTTTTTTATATTTACTCCATAAGTCACCTTATATTTAAGGACACTCAAAAAATGCTTTATATTTCACCTTATATCTAAGGACACTCAAAAAATGGGTTATATTTAGGTGAAACCTATGGGCAAAATACTATGGGCCAAATACCATGGGCTAGATTATTATTAATACCATGCAAAAAAACATTATTAACCCTAATATTAGTATCAATAAAAATAAAAATGGCACATGGTATTGACCCATGATATTCACGTGGAATGTAGCCTATTTAAAGGAGGGAATTAAGCTAGCATAGATCCATATTTACTCTGGATCTACTAAGCTGCGAGAGGGATCAAATATCGTGATATGCAAACTAGCATAGAGTGAAAAAATATTTGATCCCAAAATATTTGATCCCTCTCGGGGCTTGGTGGATCAAGAATAAAAATGGATGTTGTAATTTAATGTATGTTAAACATTTTAACTTGGTTTAAATTTAAAACACAATAAAAATCAATTATTAGTTATTAATTATTAATTACGTCGTAAGGCATTTCCCTCTGAAATGAACTTCCCTAAGATCTACCTGTCATCACTGTGGGCCGTTAGATTATGTGTTAGACGATTAAAATAATGTTAGTCGTTGGATTAAAGGGAGGTAACTGAATAGTTGTAACTGTTCGTAATAAACTCACATCACCGCAACCGTCGCATCTTTTCGTTGTCATTCCACCGAATCCTATTTTATTCAGTTTTAATATTATCAGTTTCCATAAATCCGTGGGTCTCTGAAGAAATTTTATTTGTTGAAGGCCTGCAGACATCAAAGGGTTTTCAGGCATTCCAGGAAATCCTCCGCCGATTTTAGTTCTCTGTTTAAACCGAATCCTATTTTATTCGGTTTCAATATTATTCAATTTCCATAACTCTGTCGTGGGTCTCTGAAGAACTTTCATTTGTTGAATTCTTGCAGAATCAAAGAGTTTCCGGGCGTTGCAGGAAATCCTCCGTTTCACACCCTAACGTGTAGCTGTGGTTTTCACCCGTAAGAAAAGAAAAATAGTGAAATGGAATTCTTCTTGATGTTATACGTGCCCATTCTTTAATGGACGGGGACGAGGATTTCTAGAATATATTTTTTCTTTGTTTTTTTTGAAGGGTGCATGGCTGTTGAGACAACAAGGGTTCCTCCTTTTTAGGTGAGAGTTATACCCTTTTAGCATTTAATTTTCTTTTACAGTATGTAACCTAAGTGGGTCTCATGTCTGAGCCCTAATCAATCATTAATCAATGTCTTTTTTTTCTTTTGCTATCCGCCACAGGTGAAATGGAAAATTTCTTTTGGGTTTTGCTGAGCATCGTAACATCTTGGATTAACGACCTCCAAACACTTCGATGCGACTTGCGTGTTTGAATTTAAGGTGTCACGGTGATTCTAAGGGAATTCATCCCTCTCTACTTTCTATCGTTGTAGCATTTGACCAGTTTAAGTTACATATTTCCTAGCTAATTTCTGAGTATTTCATTTTCGTACAAGGGTCTTCCTGGAGGCTCCTCCATTTTTGGTTTGGTTATCGGTTTGATAGCCTAAGGTTTTGCTGAGGTTTTCACCAATAAGAAAAGAAAGGGGTCCATTAGAGTTTCTCCATGCTCGGTCTGGTGTGTTTGGGTGGATTTCATGCCCTTTCCGTGCCGTATCTAGGGTTTCGCTGAGCTTCCGAGCCTAAGAATTCCAGATAAACTCCCACACTTTGTCCAAATCAATACTTGTCTAATTTTTGTGCTACGTGTAGGTTTTTCCCCTAAATTTCTAGTTTTGGTGTTGATGCAGGTTCACATTCTGGGAGGTTTTCCATCCTCAATACAACGAAAAACCTCTTAATCGTTGAACAGTTAGATTATTGCAGGTTCTTTTCTCTTGCAGGAACAATGAATTTTAGAGGGGGCTTAAAGATGGTGTGTATTTAACTAGGGTATTATAACCACTCAAACTGGTTTGTTACTTAACATTGATCTGTAGATTTTATAATGAATAGCTTTGTTTCTTGCTTTCAAGAACCATTGATAGTTTGATTTTGCGAACTCTTCGCTGAATACATGCCCTCAATTGATCTCATTGAAATCTCCACAGTAATTAATTCTTTGATCCTTATTGAATTCTCCACAGTAATTAATTTTGGGGCACGATTTATTGATGAATGATATCGTGTCAAAGGTCATTGGGTGATTAAAGAACTGTTCTGATCATCCTAATATAACTTCAGTTTACAATATGGAATTCAAACTAGTCAAGTAATTAGTTTTATACTGAAATTGTTTATGGTAGTGCTTATTGATTACGTATATCTTGTCAATCCAGATAAAATCCTTTTATGAAGATATGATTGGACGGTTTTTGGTAGAATTTCAGTCTTTAATATGGAATTCCAACTATTCAGCTGCTTAGTTTTTACTTAAATGCGTTGGGAATTTCTGATAATTCCAAAACAACAATGAACAAAGAATAATGCTCTCTTTTTAACACAGGAAACAGAATTTTTGACACACTACAAAAGACTTCGTATTCATTAACAAGACTGCTGTTACAAAAGATTCTAAGCCAAGTTAAATCCAGAGGTGCTGATGAGCCCCTTGTTGCAATTGATTAGCTAAACAGAGGAAATGTCAGAGAAACAAAAAAAAAAAACTCCAATTGTTCCCAGCTGAAAAAACCCTGTGCTTACTATCACGTTTGCTCTGTATTATCGTTTTGAGCTTTCACAGTAACCACCAGCGCACCGAGATTGTCAAAATCACATAGAGGTCACCAACATAGTTCACCTTGAAGTACACGGTTCAATGCAGTCAAAACTCTGTCTCACATGTAAAATTAACACTGCTGTGTGTTACCTTACATCTCTTCAATCTGTTTCTCATAATTGGCTCACACGGTTCAATGCACAGTCAAAACTCTGTCTCACATGTAAAATTAACACTGGGTCTAATTCACACTGCACAGCATCAGCGAGACTAAACCAGGCAAAGACCAAATTGTTTTTCGCAACCTGGCATATATATGTTAAGCATGACTTGTTTTGTACTTGTAAAACACATTCATCATTTGCATTTGAAATAAAAATGAGAAGTCTGGTCGATGGCACATCAAGGTTTATTCTGCTCTAAAACTGGATTTTAGCTTGAAGAGGGTTTCTTCCAATGTGTTTGTGATTTAATGTGCACTCTTGTTTTTCTTTCCTATTTTTTCTTGGGAAAAAAGTTAATATTATGCAACCCTTGTTTCGAAGGTTTCTTACTTGGTTGGAAATCAGAAAATTTGCGTTAGATTGGAATTATTGAAGGAGGACATGACACTGCAGTTTACAATTAATATAACACTACTGTAGAGTCACATCTATATTCTGAGAGTTTTCTCTTTTCTGATATTAAGTTTGACGTTTGGTGTTTTTTCGTTCGCTCATTAAGCTTTGATTAAACCCTTGGTGTATATTATACAATTGCATAAACTATCTTGGTGTATATTATATAATTGCATAAACTATCTCATATTTAGAAATTGAATACTTTGACCCTAAATACCAAACTCCACATAACTGACCAACAAAAACCCTTCTACTGACACACAAGTTTATAGTATATGCATATTTATTTGATTCTGCGTGTTTGTATATCAACTTATGTTAGACTAGGAATGCCATGGAAAAATTACAAACATGTTTCTTGTGGAAATGGTGAAATGGTGCCAGGCAGGCATCCTCATTTCCATTTCCTTGTACATCTTAGTCTGAACTCCCTGATTTACCTATGTTTGCTATTTATTCCTTTACAAGATTTTTGCTGATATTGTCTTCTCCATGGAAAAGGCATCCACAATAAAGGCTTCCTTGTGGATACATTTAATTTTTTATATACGGGTGCTGCAGGCCCAGGTGAACTTTTTAATGTGGTCAGAAATGCTGCGAAATAAACCTTTTTCAAAAGCCTTTTTGAGATGGCTTCTCTTGATTTCGTTGGAGTGGTTAGCTTTTTTTAGTTAGCTTTTTTTCCAATGATTCTGAATGGCAACTTTGTTCATAGACATCGACTTGCTATTTGATCTTTTTGATGTCTTGATTTCCCCTAAGGGTGAAGGGCATGGAGATCTGTTACCTATACTGCATGGTCTTCTGCTCGATTGATCTTTCGTGACTCTTGTTCCTTTGTTGTAGCGATGTATGAATACCTCATCGATTATGTATGTTAAGAATTTGTTTGTTTGGATGTGGTGGACAATGATTTGGTGGTTGGTCATTGTTTTGTTGGTTCTGATGGATAATGGTTTGGTTCGTCATATGGCAGAGCCCCAGCAACCTGAAGGCCATACTGGAAGTATATGTATATCAGTTATAATGAAGGTTGCATTACATCTCTTGCAGTGTAGGTCACATTTTGTTGGAAGAAATTTATGTAGAAAATCATGATTAAAGATTTAATCTTGATCTTTGTCATTTCTGGATTGTGAATAAGCTGGGCACAAGGGTTCTTAACTTTCATCATCCCTATATTGACAGGTATGGTGGCAACCGGTTTGACACATCTCCTGCCCCTCCACCACCTTCTTCTATTTCTCCATCATCCCCAAGAGGCCCTGGGCATAATTCATCATCAGGAAAGAGTTCCCACGATGAAAGAAAAAGCAAATATTTAACTAGTGGGAGGATTGCTGGTATTGTAGTAGGAAGGTTGTTAACTGTCATTGCAGTTGTGCTTATTATTATGTTCTTTATCATTCATATGAACATAAACACAGGCCTTGAAGCTGGAGCCCTGGATGAGGTCTGACACCTTATCAGGTGACACCTTATCTTTAATTTTATCAGTACAAGTAAGATATTTAATATCACAATGTAGGGTTTGGTTAATCTATTTCTGTACAAAATAAACCAGGTGAATATACTAAGTGAATACTTGGACAATGTAACTCTCCTTTTTTGTAATTATATAAGCCAGCATTTTTTCAAGTTCAATCGAGCCTGTCAAATGGTTGCCATTGCAAAGTGTAGATCCTCTTAAAACTATTTGTGTGAGAACGGTTCGATGATTAGTAAAATCGAGTTCCAATGCACAGATTATTCCCTAAACCATGTGAACCTATCTGGGGAAGCTCTGTTCTCTTGCTAATCAAGTGGGAAGTGACTGCTCTGAAATGTTGCCCTCCGAGTAGCTTGTTGTTGAATCAATGGTGAGTGCTTTAACAGATCCAAGATAGATAGCACTCTAGCGATACTTAAGGATGTGATCCGTAAGACTGCATAGTGTTCTCAGACCTGAGACCAAGATTTAGACACAAAACAACACATTATTTTATGATATTTTATTGTCAATATTATATTATATGTTTTCTAATGACATTGCATAAATATTCATGTCCTTTTAATACAAGCTTATGTTAAACACTTCAACATTGAAAGGGTTGACTTGAAAATTCTTACTATCACATTTAGATATACATTTAGATATTTTAATGTCAAAATATCACAATCTCAAAATACCAGGAATTTCGGAGCAAATGGTTTCTCTGAGGTCAATACAATCGAGTTTCAATGCACAAATGAGACCTATCTATTTCCTAAACCATGTGAACATATAAGGGGAAGCTCTGGGAAGCTCTGTACTCTAGCTACTCAAGGCCCTCCTTGCACTTAGCACCCTAGAGCTACTTAGAAGGTAGCTCAGAGGTTGAACCATATTATCATCATTATTTCGTTTATGAATGTGACTTTTAGAAAGAGTGAATGTAGTAAATTATTAAAAGGTGAAGTTTGATAATTAGGACTCAAATCCACTGGAACATGGACAACACTAAAGAATTGATAGTTTTTCACTGTAAGTGGGGAAACAAAAAGATCAATTGCTGCTTTTTCACTGTAAATGGGGAAAGAAATAGAACAAATACTCAATATGGATCTAACAAATGGCTTCCACAACTTAAGGATGTATTTTTCAATTGAAGGATCCCTTATTCATGGCTTAGGAATACCATAGCAAGACCCTTCTTACCTAAATCATCATTTGGTTGGTTTTTTTTTTTTGTGGTTAAAATCATCTTTTGGTTCCTTAAAATGAAAACAGAAATTATTTCGTAATCTACACAAAACTAGATTTCAAAACATTGAAAGATTTGTTTCCATGTATTTATAATTACATTAGAAAAGCCATGTGAAGACCAATCTATTGATTGTTAAGCCTTTAGCATCAATCTCAATTGTATATTGTATATTTGCAAGTATATAATATCTCATAAAATAATAATAAATGATCCTGGTATGAATCTGGAAATATCATTTACAGAAATGAAGAAAACAAACATACTGCTCAATGCAGTGGGCTCTCTGCTTAAAACAGCAGCAGCAGATGCATAAACAAACAAGTAATAAAATATTTCAGTTATGTTTACATCAAAACAAGATTTACATGGCACCAGGCTCCAAAAAATAGAGTATCCACTCTCAATCTGTCTTGGTGAGAACATAGATGGCATATATTATTCTTGGTAAGTACCCAAAAAGTGTCAGCAGCAGACATAGCCAGAATTCAGCCTGTCACAATATAACAACAAACCCATCAGTTATGATCTAAAATGATGAACATAATCTTTATGCCGGAACCAAAAATTTTAAAAGGAGATTAAAGGCTTTTGCCGTGGGATGAAGTTCTCTCACATGGCCCATGTTGTTTTTGTTTGTGTGTTAAAAATTTAACAGGATGTCAAACAAATATAGGTCCCGCCCCCTGCCGTTGGGCTAATTTAGTACTGAGGTACACCCCCATTTCATGTTGGGTAAGACTATGTTCTGCATGTGGATTGATATTCCGATACTCTAAAATTGAAATGACTCCATGGAATAGCAAGGGGTGGGTATCGGTATATTGTTGATATCGATTAACCTTATTTGTTAAAAATGTCATGAAATCTCTTGAGGTCAGACTTGTGGACCCGTTTTTGCTTGTGGTTGTCTTACTTGACTAGAAGGTAAGGTTATCACTTACCTTTCACCTATCATTAATGATTGCGACTTTCCCTTTAATCTGAAGGGCTCCTTGTTGTGTAACTCATCAAAATTTGTTTTCATTGACACTGAATATGCATTGCCCTTATTTGATCAAAAAATATTATCATAGTTTTCCCTTTTAAAGAGGAAATTAACTGAAGCCAGACTATGGAATGGCCTTTCAAGCATCAAGGCCCTTTTTAGTTGGGAGGTGTTTTTCGTCATGTTTGGCATCTAATAACTGTAACGGTTTTAGAAGATTATGTTTCGGACTCCCTTCCTTTTCTTGACCTAAAGCATTTCCCCTTTAGAACATGCCACATTCTGCAAGTTCACATTTCCTTGTTTGCAGCTATTCAAATTATAGAAGGAAAATCATGCATTCAGTCTTCAAAATCGAAATCTCTTCATCAATTATGTCATTTAAATCATGAATTTGATCACAAAGATCTGTGCGCTATAACAGACTGTATAGAGATATGGACATCTGGACATGCGTTGACCTAAAGAATCCATCTTATTGTGGTCGTTTTTTATTTTACCCAGGTGATTGATGCATTGGACCTTTTCATTGACTGTCAATTCATGGGTGGTCACCTTCATAATCTTAGGCAAAATATTATTTTCCTCCAGTTATGCTTCACATGCCTCTTTGAAGAACACCAAATTTTCACCCAAATGTTAGGGAATTCTGCTTTCTGCTATTTTGAGGCAAGGATAGTTCCATCGTCTCATATTTTGCATGTTTAGTTCCTTATAGGCTTAAATTGATCCCACTTTTTTGGTTTGATATTGTATTCGAACAAAGGATGGAAAATCTTTCTCATTCAGTTTGTTTTTAAAATTTTAACTAAACATCCTACTTTGCCATGAAGATAAATCAGTTTGGGCAATACTTTGAAGTTTGGTTCAGGTCTCCGTTTAAAATTTTAACTGAACATCCTACTTTGCCATGAAGATAAATCAGTTTGGGTAATACTTTGAAGTTTGGTTCAAGCCTCCGTTCAAATTTTTAGTTATAGATGTACCTTTTTAAAATGAGGTCATAGGCATTAAGTCATGTGTGGTACTGATAATGCTTTTCCTTGATGTTTAGCTGGAAAATAATTTATTTGCCGGTGTCCCGATAATGAAATAGCTCATAATTGTGAATTACATAGGCTTGTTCAAACCCAATGTTCCTACTCTTGTATATGTTTTAGCTGCTAGTGTTCAATGAAGCAACCTTTGGCATTGTCACTACTCACAGTGGTTCAATTTCGATACCGTTTTCATGCTTTTGAGGGAATGTTGTTAGCTTTCTTTCATCTGGGAGAAAATCTGGCCATGGAAATTTCAGGCCTAGATCATACCTGTTATTTTGCTCTGCTTAATATTTTTCTTGCTGTTAGATCTTATTATCCGCTTCTTACTCAAATATTCAGGTTTCTATCACAAATCACATTTTATGAAGATGATGTAAGGTTTAAAATCTGATTGTGATGCAATTCACCTCATGCAGACCCCTACAGAGGTTGAGTTTTTCACTGAATATGGTGAAGCAAGTCGCTACAAGATTCAGGAGGTTATAGGAAAAGGGAGCTACGGTGTTGTATGCTCTGCAATTGATACTCACACTGGGGAGAAAGTTGCAATAAAAAAAATAAATGATATCTTTGAACATATTTCTGATGCAACCCGGATTTTACGTGAAATTAAGCTTCCGAGGCTGCTGCGGCATCCTGATATTGTCGAAATCAAGCACATTATGTTACCTCCCTCTAGGTGGGAATTCAAAGACATTTATGTGGTATTTGGACTTATGGAATCAGATCTACACCAAGTTAGTAAGGCAAATGCTGACTTGACGCCAGAACATTATCTATTTTCTTGTACCAGCTTCTACGAGCTCTGAAGTACATACATACTGGTAGCTTTCTTTTGCCAATATTCTTATTTCTAAATAAGTTTAAACTTTAAACCTGGGAAAGGGTGTATGCATGCTCATTGCTGACTATATTCACTAGATATATGGGTTGTTTATGTGAGTAGGCAATATTCGGTTACTATTCTGTTAAGATTGTGATTTTTGCTTTTATGTTGCAGGGGTTTTGTCTAATTTTAATTTATTCTCACTATATTTTAACGCATAATTATTGTGTGAAAATTAATATGTATGTATAGCAGCTAGCCTATTTCCTTTTTGCCTTCCTCCAGTTTTATAGATAAAACAATCTAAACAATGAGATCATTCTGTATGCTCTTTTCTTTCTATGTATTTCTGCATTACAGATCTATTGACAATCCAAGTGCAATATACAAGTTATTAAACAATAATTATTTTAATCATTTTCTGGCACATCAGCTATTTATACTCTTGATTGAAGTCCCTATTTATTTCACCATGGTAATGTCCACTATAGGCATAGGGGCCCATTATTGTTTTGTAATTGTTCACAAGTCTAAGGATCAGTTTTTTTACCACAATTTGACATATGTGGTCCGTTAACCCTCAAACCAGTTTAGATTAGAAATCAATCCTTTAGAATAATGGTTCAATCTTCAAATGCTCAAATTTTCATCTGTAACTGCAAGAGTTAGTCAATTTGAGGATTCACAATTTTTATCTTTGTATTTGCCCCATGCATTGTATTTACAAATCATTTCAAGCAGTTGCACATTGCAATTGTGCTTTATTCACTTCCAAAAATATATATTTTAGTATTTTGTGAAGTGCATATGCTTCTTTCTCGTTTGTGTACTAAAGGGTATCTGGTTTAGGACATCGATCCTGTTCAAATATTCCTGTTAAGTTTTAACTGTGTTTTTAAGAATCTATTGTGACTGTGAAGCACCTTCCCATTTCAGGGAACTTAGTATGGAAGAAGAAATTTGAATTCTATTCTCTAATTTGTCAACTTTATGTTCTTGTAGCAAATGTGTATCATCGGGATTTGAAACTGAAGAATGTTTTGGCAAATGCTGATTGCAAGCTAAAAATATGTGACTTTGGCTTAGCAAGAGTTGCCTCCAATGACATGCCCACAACAATCTTCTCGACGGTATACTATTTTAAATCTATATTATACAGATCCAAATCTAATAAGTTGCTATATTGTTATATCTGGTTTGACAGGGTTTTTGTTGAATTCTCTGTTTGATTTTGATTGTTGTACTTTAGTTAGTAAATTTCCCATTTTTAAGATGTATATATTTGATGAAGTGCAGGACAATGTTGCCACAAGATGGTATAGGGCTCCAGAGCTGTGTGGATCCTTTTTCTCCAAGGTATAAATTCTTTAAAGGATTCATTGTTAGATCTATTCTAACAATAATTGCATTCTACTTAGTCTGTTGTGACCAACTATTCTTAGATGTATAGCATTCTTCTCATCTTCTTGCTTCTCTAGATGTTATGGAACTAGGTGTTTGCTTGGTATTAGTGTGTTGATTTCAGTGTTGCGAAAATCACGATAACATAAAAAAATCGTGATTTTTTCATTTTCTCGGTAATATCGCGCGATTAATTCAGTAATTTTTTCATTTTGAAAAAATGTAGTGATTGTTCCTCAATTTATGCCTTACGGCGTTTCTTTTGCAGCATTTGGTGCAAATGCTAGTTTTATTAATTTTTATAAATTACTAATAGTAATTTTTAAGCTCCAGGTTTATGATAACCCATCGTATTGACCCATGCTAATACCATGGTATTCATGTGAGCATATACTATTTAAAGGGGAAATTCTATAATCATAGATCCATCTTAATTATGGGTCTACCAAGTGCTCAGAGGGATAAATAGATTTCATCCCTCTAAGAGTGGTAGATGTGCAGTTAAGATGGCTATAGGTTGGTTTTTATGATAATGAAGATATTAAATAGACTTAGGAAATTATATTGTAAAGACATCTTAAGGTGAATGGTTAAAGCTACATTTAGTCACTTCACAAAATTTAGTAAAAAATACCAATATTGCCATTAATATTGGTTTTTTTTTATTTAACAAAAAAAATTCAAAACAGTGAAACCTTATCACTCTTTCTGCATCACCCTCCCAGAATATTTCCCACCATTTTTCAAACATTCTCAATATGGTATCTTCATGAAAAAGTTTAAGTATTGATGTTGGATTAGTTGTTTGAAAAATAAGTTGGTTTGTACAACCTTTCATCTTCTGTGCTATTCTTAGTTTGTCCTAATGATCTATAGGGTTGGAGACACTGCACCATATTTTCCTAAAAGGTGAAGATTGTTCACCAAAAGGAAATTAATCTACATGTTACAACGCTATTAAAAAATGGGATATGTATCAGGGTAGTGAATTATGCTAATAAGCAATTTAGATTGGGAGAGACATAATTAAATTTTATTATTTAATTGAATATTTCCAATTAAAAAATAAAATCTACATTTATATATTCATATATGATTGGAAGGCTCTCACAATGGTCACTTCTTTCAATTAGATCCCCTTCAAGCCTTTGGGATACCTAATACTTTCTTATATAATATAGTTGGGGCTTGCTACTTGTTCGCGTGTTGGCGTAAACAAACTTGATGTGTCTTTTTTTATCACAGTTGGAGTCTATGGAATAAGAAAGAAATTTGATAACTTGAAAAAAGTGGTAGCTTGTCAAAAGTTGTAGACAAAAGATTAATCTCTCCTACCTTGACAGAACTGATGGTCAATATAAACACCTACAAGAACTTTGTTGTGGAATATTATCAAAACTAATAGAAGGATATGAAAGAGTGTGTTGTAATAACCTTGAGAAACACAGCCACTGAAACTTGGAACGTTGTTTGTAGGAAGAGAAAATTATGTTTCTTTTTTCCAAACATGTATGTTAGTATATTACAGTTTAATGAATATGTTTTCTTATTATCATATATGGTTTCATACTTTAACAAAACATTCGCCAAGACTTCACAATGTTTTATTATTCAGTAAAATATTTTCCAAGATCTTACAAGATTTTATAATTCAGTGAAAGATTCTCCATCACTGTACAAGATAATATAATCTGGTGAGAGATTCGCCAAAAAAACTATATATACATATTATATTATTGATAAAATCTCCTCCCATTTTTCCTATGTATCATGGGGATTATCCCATTTATTATACATATAAATTTAGGGTGGTCCTTAAAATTTTCCCTGTCAATCTGTCATCAAGGTTTAGTGTCAAAGAGATAATAGGAGTAGACTTCAAGAATCATGATCATATGCATTAATTCTTTTTCACATAACTCAATCCATCAATTCGACGCATTCAATTTTATCATATGTCATAATTACTACACACATCAAAACATAACCATGGTCAACAAAAGATCCTGAGTATGAGCCTCATAGTTATACTTCTATCATCATGGTTTCCATGCATTTCACAAACAAATAGTGTCAAGTTACCATCTACTAGAATCAAGGTGCTAACCTTATTTATGGGATCAATATATCCAAAATATAAATGTTATCCAAACATTAAGTATGCCTCTATATCAAAGATAAACATTAAGTAGCCTCATAGAATCAAGAAGTACATTATGTTTAGAAGGTAAGATGCGTGATCAATACCAAGTGCGCCATTTCATTATAAGAACCATGAATCCAAATTACTTTCATATGCATGCATGAACCATTTTAAAATGAGACATTTTCATCATACCTTAGGGATTACTAATATTAAAACTGAAACATAACATTGAAACAATAGAACATGCATACCTTGTAGTATTCAAATACCTGTGCAACTTTTCATTTGACAAAGACATCTTATAGAACTTATTCATCTTTTAATCAGGTGCCCCTTTACCTTTCCATATCTAGATTTTCTTTCTTGCATCTCAAATGATCCTCAAGAAGGATCCTCTTATTACATCTCATTAAGGAGGTTAGAAACATCCAAATACTAAAATATACATTCATGAAGTATAAGTAATGATCAAACCAATAATCATATCATAAGTCAAGAAATAATTATCTTCAACGAGAGGTGATCCTTTCCCTCTTGAACCAACCTTCAAGAGCCATCATTGTCCATTTTCCACATAACAATGTTGCCTTCAATCAACTTTATCAACAACCAAGCCTACTAGATACTATCTCGTCTAGGACTTCATCAAATATATCACAAGTGCCTGAACATCTTCACATTGACCATGCAAGGTTTCATATCTCAAATCTTTGCCATAAACATGGGTTTCTCTCAAACCCTAACCTCATAATATCCATCAAACTGTAATACTCAAATTGCCTAAGGTTTTCTTCATAACTTAGAATTATTTTAGTTCTCCTTCATCTTCTCTTGCTTCCATCAAACATGTATCTCCATGACTTTTCTTCAACCTAGCTCTGATACCATGTTAATTTTTCCTGGGGATATATTGTTCTTTTCTTTCATAATTGAATCTCTTCATTAACACATTAAGTTCACCCCATAACATCATAACATTATTCAGATTTACATCATTATTCAACAACATGTGCAACTATGTAGAAAGAATAATAACATCATCATCAATGTAGAAAAAAATAAAGGAACAATATAAGAAACGCATTCACACATAGAGACACCAGGATTGGTCAGAGACCAGGGAAAAACCTACTATGGTGAAAACCCTTTCAAATTATTCTTCTTATTAGATCGTCATCAAATAATTTAGCAAAAAAGAGTACAATGATCCATATATTTATGTATGCAACTAACCAGTAAAACTACAAGATATTCGAAATGAACCCAACAATGTATATACCCAAAACTCTAATTCTGAAGACTCTAATGAATTGTCACTGACTATAGTCAATTTCTAAACCTCGGGGTCACTGATCGAAATCTTTGGAAGACTGAGATTTCATATTTTAGGTCTTGGCCACAGAGAGGAGGTTTTGTGCGAGCGACTATAGATGTCCAGTTGCTCCCTTAAGTCTAGCATGTGAGTCACTAGGGTCATATTTAGACCACAGAAACCCTAACTCCCATTAGCATGGATGGAGAGTTGTCTGTGCAATTGGAAGGCTCCAATCACACAAATGAGCTTATGTATGAGTGACTATAGTCATATCCTTCATGTGTTGTGCCTGCAACTGAGGCCCAAAACCCTAAATCAGAGATGTGAGCTTCAGACCCTTCAAATTCACCTCAGAGTAAACCTAATCCTTTACGAACGAGCCTTAGATCTATGCAAGCCAAAAACCAAGATAGAAGAGTGTCTCATGATTTTTTCCAAATGAGGTAGAAGTCACTTGTATTTATAGCCTTCCAAGGGTGTCCACTTTGCTTTAGGGCTGACCTTGACAAATGTGCACATATGGGATTCTCTTCATCAGTACACTTTCCCTTATCCATTTTTAGTGATATTTAGGTCGATTTTAGCCCTCTCAAAAAGAGGAAATCAATGAAATCATTATTTCCATAAAGTGATCTGTCCAAAGTGGAATTTGACCGCAGTTGCATATTTTAACATGCCACATACCACTAGAATCAATGTGATGAGGATAATCTTACAAGGATGATCATGACACAAAACATTATGAACTTCCAAGTCATTTTGATCAACAAATGTGGGGCATCTTCTAGGGCTACTTAGGTTGACATCAATGACAACCATATTCCAACATAGCCTATGGTATGCTACAAAACACAAACCCCCTCTATTATGCTCTTATGCTTTATGCCATAATCTACTCTGCTCTATTATAGAACAAAATTCACTCAAATATAATGGAACCCCTTTTCCTCCTCATGGCTCAGTTATAACACAACCTTATATCCAAGTAGGGGTTAAGTATGAATCTTTTAATTACTATCTGTAGTTACAATTTTTACTATTCTAGATTACTCTTCATATTTTCCATGTGGCTAGCCCCTTTTCCATCATTATTGGGGGATAATTTGCCATCCTCTCAAATTATGGTGGTCAATCACAATAGGTCAACTTCTGGGAAGCATAACTTTTGCTTCCAAAATTTGATTGGAATTATTATTGCATTGTTGGAAAGGTCTTTGAGTGTAGAAAAATGTCACCGAATTTGATGCTCATGAAGAAAAAATTTACCCCAAAAAAACATCATTTAGGGCCTCAAATTGGCCCTAGAAGATTTTAGACCCCAATTCTCCAAACTTGATCCTAACAATAAAATTGCCCTATAGGTTGATTCCTTCAATTTTTATACTCTAAAAGCATTGAGTTGGATGAGAAATTATATAGTGATCCAAATTTGGATCATCTTATAATTTTGGCAAGTGACTAAGAATCCTTAGAGATTCATATTCCAAGATGGGTATAGCTATTGATACTCACAAAGCAAAAGGCATGATAATTAAATCCAAAAATATCACATATTATATTTTTGTATATGACAACAACATCTTAAATGAGGTACCTTCATACAAATATCTTGGGATCAATATCCATCACAAGATCGATTGGAATTATAGCATTAAGAAAATGATGAATGGAAATCTTATTATGGACTTGAAAACAATTGTAAATTAATAGATCTTTAGATATGGGATTAAAAGAACTCCTTTGTGAGGCTCATGTTACCCCTATTATTTTACATGGATGTGAGCTTTGGTGATGCAGTATCTGTAGAGGGTCGTGAAGAAAGATAGAATGGATCCAAAAACAATTTATAATATACAATCTCAAAATTAATGGAAATGCACCCTATCCTATCCTCCTTATCAAAGAAATCATTTCCCCAATTTAGATCATGGACGTGTCTAGGTAACTAATGTATAAGAAGAGGTTTAAAAACATGGACTATGAGAGGCTCCCTAAAATTGCTTCAAACTCTTGCCAAGCCCACCTTTGCCTCAAGTAGTGAGGGCATAAGGATGCCTAATCTTGGATGGAAAATTGGAGGATAAAGGTAGATATCATTTTGTAGAATAAGGATAATATCAAAAATATTATTACATCAAAATTTAGAGAAAATATGGTGTGATAAACTTTTAGAGGGAAAAATTAAATTATGATATTATAATTAGGTGATCAGCTAAAATCTCAAAAAGAAAAATTATCTTTGTGTCTTTACTAGTGTAAAGAAGAAAATAAACGTTGTTACAAGAAAAACATTCTTATGAGCTCTATAGTGAAATTGGGCATTGGTTAGTTCCCAAAAGACCATATGGAATGAAAGAGTATGTCACATTTTTGGCACTAAGAAGGTTGGATATGAAAAATACGGTCTCTAGTGTTGTCCAACATATAATCATATTAGATCCAGCTTTTAAAATATTTCCCATACTAGCAACATTCTTGACCTTTTAAATCAACAAAACTATGGTGATCTTGGAGTGCTTCTCTTTAATGGTTTTTACCATAAAATTAATTTTTTAAGTAATTTCAAGTAACATCTTACCTTCTTAAGGTTTTGACAGAAAATATTTAATCTTAGTAGATATTAATAATCATCATTATTGAGATTAAATAATTGTTTATTTTTTATATTTTTATTCTCTTCTTAATTTTATTAGTAGTGCAAATAATCCTATTTATTATTAAATGAAATTTTTTCAAGGTGCTCTACAGCCCAATATGTTAGAGATGTTGTCACGTTATATCATGTCAGATAACAATACACTAAAATGTAATTAAAAAAGTACTTAGAAAAATACAAGTGGATATTAGAATACAAAATTACAAGTTGGATTTAAAGTAAATTTAGATTTATATTAAATAATTTAGTGGAGATATTGCTCCACGTCATTATAATTTGAATATGAGCATTTGACAATTAGAATTTGCATATTTTCAATGGCATAGTCTAAGTAATAAAGGTAATGGTCTTTTTCGCCAAAATTATGGCCACGTGGAGATGCCAGTAATAGTCGATTGACATAGCCTGGTGTATTTGCTTAGAGTCAATTGTTCTTGCTGGAGTACTCGTATTTTCTCACTGCCAGAGAGAAGACCCTCATTCCGGGAGGTTCCGATACCCGCTAGCTGATAGATAGCCGCCCGTTACCAATACCGGGAGCCACTAGTTCATGCAGTCGATGCACTCGATACAGGTGGAGATGCCTTCTTTTCTGTTTGTGAACCGATAAGCAGGATGTATTCTTGGCTGTTTTGGAACCGATAAGGGAGGTCGACGATAGCCAAGAGGTGATCAAAGTGGTGATGCTTGTACTCAATGATGGTACTCTATGCTTGTACTCCATGCTTTGACTCTCTATGCCAGTCAGCCAATAGTCATCAGTGACAGGAGAGGTACCGATTAACGCTAGCCATGAGGAATAAGGCCAACTCACATAGTTTACAGACTTACACAGGGAAGGGGGCCACCTAACAGATGATACAATTTTGGTAGAGATTATGATTTCTTGTTGATTAAAATGCATATATGATTCAATGCCCTAAAAAACCATGGGGCACTCGAACTCTAGATTAAACAACTTAAACTTATGATTCTTAAATGTATTTACCAGATTTTACATAAAATTGACCTCAAAAAATACTGAGAAAATACTCCTTTCATCTATTAATTAGATTATGTTATTTAAAACTCCTTATTCTGAATTTGAAAAAAAATAAAAGTTAAAAATCTGTAGTTGTTATTTCTAATAGAAATATTATAAAATATAAGAAAAATGATGATATTAATATAAATTTAACACATTGATCCCTATATAAATTTACCTTCTAATATATAAAATAATCTTGATAAATGACTACAGATGCATGAACCTACACGTAAACCTATGCAACACATGAATTAATGCTTGCAACCTACACGTAAACCTATGCAACACATGAATTAATGCATATTATCTGATTTCTCTAGATTTCTAGACTCACTCCCCCAATACATTGATACTTGTAGAAACTTGTCAATGAGCATCCTGCAACATGTTTCCATTACATATTGAATCAATATCAAATTTTGTAAGTATCAATAAGCAAGTCATACAAACTTCTTTAGAGAGTTTAATTGTCTTAGAAAATTATATATATTATACTTATGTTTTTTCACTTTCCTTCGAGTACAAAGTTTAATGTTTATAAATATTTTTTATAATATATTTGGTTTTAAATGTAAAAAATAATAAAATTTTGTAAATAAAATTTTTATACATCAATTTGATAATTAAATTGTGATTAGTAAATTTTAATATTTCTTTATGATTAAAAAATATATATAAATCAAATTAGGTTCGTCTAAATCTGATATATTAAAAGTTATGTTTTTTTCACTTTCCTTCGAGTACAAAGTTTAATGTTTATAAATATTTTTTATAATATATTTGTTTTAAATGTAAAAAATAATAATGATTTTGTAAATAAAAATTTTTATACTCAATTTTGATAATTAAATTGTGATAGTAAATTTTAATATTTCTTTATGAATTAAAAATAATATATAAATCAAATTAGGTTCGTCTAAATCTGATATATTAAAAGTTAAAAGACCCGATTTCTAGAGGTACACACTTTTCTTCAAATTCTATACTTTACAAAATAAAATAATTAAAATTCTATTTCATACGAGTATTCTCCATTTAACTTTCTTAATTTATTAAAGTTGAGAATACTACGATACTTATGGATGAATTTTATAAAGATGAGAATATTTCGATATTTGATCAAAATTAATAAAGATGAGAATATTTCGATATTTGAAAAATTTTAATAAAGATGAGAATATTTCGATATTCGGTAATGTCGACCATGCTTCGATAATTATCAAAGTTGAGAAGTTTCATGGAGTGTGGTTGGTTTTATTATTTATTATTTAAATAAATCCTGCGAACCTCCATGAGATTATGTGATGCGAAATTCCAAAACCCTTTCGTGATCTACCGTCGTACTACTTTTTTGAGCAGTTGTCTTTAACGCGACTTTTTGAAAGCTTTTCCGGTGACTTTTTCCGGTCAAAATCCAGCAGTAAATTACTGGAATCACAAGTTTGATAGCTAGTTTTTGCACAATCAAACCGTCCCAAGGGTTTTCCAGGGTGCTGAATCCAAATATGCAGTTAAAAAACCATTTTAACTGCAACAAAAACCATTTTAACTGCAATTTCTTTCACCGGATTCCGTCATCGGAATCTCCAAAAAGTCGCATTATAGACAACTCCCTTTTTTGAATTTGATATTTTAGGTTTGTTTTGCATTTATTATATTATAATTTAATGGAATTGTTTTTAGTGTAATTTTTTGGATTTTTTTGGTGTTGGAATTTGGTTAAAATTTTAGGTGAAATTTTGATTTGTGTTATTTAAACTAGTTTTTTTAATTGTATATATGGATTCGGCACTTTGAAAAATTCTTAAGACATTTCGATTGTGTAAGGGTTAGCATCAAATTTGTGATTTCAATAAATTTTTCCAAATTTTAAAAAAATTAAATTGGGAAACCAAATAGAAAAACTTCCAAAACATCAGATTAAAAATAACTCATGATTTTATAATAATTAAACAGAAAATAAATTATATATATTAATTTATATTTAAATTAGTTTTAATTTAATAAATTAAATTATTTAATTAAGGTTCAAGTTAATGTACATTTAAATATTCTTAAAAAAAATAAAAAAATTTGGAATTTTCCTATATAAATTTGTTTATATTATAGTATTTGATATTTTGTTTTAACCCTTTTTAGAGAAATCATTGAGTCAAACAAACTTGTTTGCATCGTAAAAACTGGGTAGTTACCTTTTGATCCTATTATACTATTTGATATTTAGTTTTAACCCTTTTCAGAGCAATCATTAGTCAAACAAACTTGTTTGCATCGTAAAACTTGGTAGTTACATTTGATCCTTTTCGTGGAAAAAAGATTTGTTCCTGGATTTTTACCTTATTTAATTTTTATATATTTATTTAGTATAGTTTAGTTTTTACTTAATTTTAAATAAATTAAAATATTTTAGTTTTTTAAATAAATTGATGTATAAAGTTAAGTATATGGTAAATTTTGATGCGTAAATATAGTTTATAAAAAATTTATATCAGATATATTAATTAAAAGATAAAATTATATTTGTTTTAATTAAATTATTTATCTTATATTTTACATTTAGATGATCGGAATTGTAAGTAATTAATATTTCTATGCTAAGTTATTTCAGGGCATTAATGGTGGAAGGTTGGTCGAGTAGTGTATTTGCCATTTCTGTTTGCCGCCATCTCTGCTTGCCACTTGCCCATAGTGGGATGTCCAAAGTCCAATGAAGTAACATTCAATATTGCATTGGAATATGAAGCAGAGGTTTATTTTGCATAAGGTCCTTCATTCAGTTAGTTATAGTGTTGAGAGAGTTGTGAGGTTGAACACCTACAAAGATGGAAACTTGTGTTCGATTGCCATGGTTCGCGAAATGGGTCAGCCGCGAGGCAGAGGTAGAGGCCATCTACTTCAAACCTGTTGGCAGGGTCCAAGAGCAGCTAGATTCAATGAGGATCTCCCGCTTCATATCAAACAGATGGTGGCTAAGATGGAAGCATACACAATGGGAAATGTAGGCGATAGGCAATGGGCATTGTGTAATTTGTTGGAAAGGCACTTGAGACATCAAGAAGCTATTCTGAATATCGTGAAGCATTGTATCACATACTTGGACTTCAACCTTGTTCAGGCAAGGTCTGCCCTGTGTGTCATGGCGAGTAGGCTACAAATCTAATTTCGTTCTCTTACCATGCCTCATGCGACTTCTAATTCTCCAGACAACCTAGGCTCTCCCTCTCCAAGTCCCCAGAACTCGACTCTTCATGGTGCTCAACCTCCCTCTCAACGAATGTCAAAGCTAGAAAAATAGGTGGAGAGAAAGTTAGAGAAATTGAGAAGGTTGAATAATACAAGGAAAGAGTGTGCCACTACTAGCCATGAAGTTGATGTTGACAAGTCAAGGGAAGAGACTCCATAACTGACTGTCGTTATTGCAACTAACTTCACAGGAATGAATGTTGAACGGGAAAGACCTCCATAGATATCGAAAGGTCAAGATGACTCCTATTAACATCCAACATGCTCAAGGACACCCCTAAGAACAAGGAAAGTAACCACTAGCTTTGTTCAGTCTTTTTGCATGTTTTCTATATTTTCGATGTTAAAATATTGCTACAAGTCACTCAATGAGTCCATGTGGCTTCCCATCCATGAGTAGACGGTCCTCCCCTGGCATGGCACTATGCAAGTTTCAGTTTGCCAAAATCTAATTTTTGAACATGTTAACAGTAGAAAAAGTCCACAAATATGCATGCTTGTAAACTCTATAAATTTTCAATAATATAACGTCTTCCTTTTAAAATTTTATATATATAATATAATTAAAATATCTTTAAAATAATAACTTAAATCTTTTAAGTAAATTTAAATGAATAATATTAAAAAATTAAATAAACAAAAATTACCATATCACTTCGCCCCCTAAAAAAGAAGGGAAATAATATAATAAAATAAACGCCTTTTAAAACAAGGTTATGACCCTATTATCCCTTTTAAAGTCATAATTGAGAGTGTCCATGAAGAGAATTCAAGGAATAGGTTGGTGTGGAACGCACTGTTGTCATGTTTCTTTAATCCTTCATCAAACCAAGAAACTGTTATAATTTAGAAAGATTTGAAATTAGTTACAAGTATTCCAAATTGAAATGGTTATTTTTTCTATTTAAAATCTGCGAAAAAAAATTAACAAAAAAGTAGTGAATAGACTTTGTCCAAAATAATTATAAACTACTAACCAAATCATTATATTTACAGCTATAAAATGATAAGTAATCAATTTGCTTCAAAGATATATTCTTGTATTTTGTCAAAATTTAATCTTCTTAAAAATATAATGCGATATATTCTTTTATTTGTCTTATATATTGGTCTTAATTTAATCTCTAATCTTTTATAAAATATAATATGATATATTCTTTTATTTGTCTTAATTTAATATCCATAAAAATATGATTTATTTTCAATTGTTTGCATAAATAACATGTTTTTTTTTATCTCAATTTAGGTAGGTTGGGTTATTGTTTGATGCCAATATAACTGTGGAGGTTTATCACGTTAGTTGGGTAATATGTAAATAAGCCATTTATAATAACTCACTAACCTAATGCATTTCTATGCGGTGTTATTAATATAATTTGTATTATTTTAATTTATATTATATGAGAATTGCATTTCTAAGCGGTGTTATAAATATAGTTTGTATTATTTTAATTTAGATTATATATCTAATATAAAGATGTTATTTTGCTGACCAATATTTTATCATGTTTATTTATAAAGGAGTTTTTCAATTGTTAAGAATAGAGTTAAATATGGTAAGTATTAGGGATAGATAATATATGACAGAAGGTAATTATAGGTATTAGAGAGTATAAAAAGGGGTATTTGGTAAAATAAGGGATGTTTATTAAAAATAGGGGTTATGGAGGATTGGATGAGGTTCAACAAAAAGATTTTGGGAGGTTTTTATTAATATTCAATGAGATTATGGGTATACTTTAATATCCTGTGAATGCATGAATTATGACATAGTTAAATAAATGGAGGCCCTATGATACATAGTCAACATACACACTTCTTATGAAATTAGCCCCCATAACAACATGTCCAACCCAATATTGACATGTAGTCTATCTCCACTACCATACAAATTTGGCATGATTTATTTAAAGCTTACATGGAAAATGATTAGTTGATCTGTAAACTAGCATGGATATTCTACTGGACAATTCATCACAACAGATCTGATAAAATTATACTTAAAAATCCAAGATCTACACTATTACAATATTATTTCTATTTAGATTTATATATATGTAGATTATTGTTAGTAGTGTATGCATGTGAATTAAAATTATGCAAAAAATAGAGAACGATGAAATAAAAGCTCATAGATACGTTTTAAACATGATATGACATGGGAAACCATTTTGGGAGAAAAATCCAGCTAGAAGATGAAATTGCTCCGCTCTCTTTCTCAGAATGGAAATATGGTTGTAAATACAAAAAAGTATGGCCTATGGCTTGTGGGATACCACAATGCACAAATCCTCTTTGTGTGATCTATCTCTTATCCCTTTTGGTTATTTTTTATCATCTATGGGACAAATGAACTTGAAAGAATGGAACCGCTTTTCCACCTAGTGGTTTGGATATAACACATCTTGATAGCCTACTAGTGCTTAGGTTTGACAACCTCAACTCTTAACTACAGTTATAATATAGACTCTTCTAAAGTCTTCATCATAATCACATGGCTAGCTCCTTTTCCATGAATTATGGGGCTGACATAGCATCCTCTCTAATTATGGCTGTGAAAATAGGAAGGTCAACTTCTAAGTGGCATATCTTTCGCATACAAACTCTGATTGTCACGATTCTTGCATCGTTGGAAAGGTCATTGTGTGTAGAATAGGAGAACAAGGTGTGGCACTAAAATGATAAATGTTTACACCAAAAGAATGTTGTTTGATGCCTCAAAGTGCTCCCGAAAGGTTTCATACCTCGTTTCTTCCAAATTGGATCCTGCTAGTGTTAAATGCCATTTTGTCACATTAGGCAAATGATTATCAATTTGGGTCTATTGCTATCCACACATGTGTTCTAGAGCATTACCCTGCAAAGTTTGAAACTAAATTATCCCAAAGGAAGTGGAATTTCTAGATCCTATGGTACAAAACCCTGATTTTGGCTATATTCGTAGTTTCCTAGATGATTCATGTGCATATGCAGGGAAGACCATTATTATCTACGCATAAGTACACACTCTCTTCCACTATGACTTGTGAAAATGACTTGAATTATGTAGAAATAAAAACTAAAGTCTAGAATCATTGTTGATAGCATCTATCCCAACCAACAAGCTTTAAATGAGTGCCTATTCAGTGTTAATCCTGCTCATTATGGAGTAACTCCCCTTCTTTTGTGGTACCTCTATCCCACAAATAATGGATCTCATCCCTTGGAGAATGGATCCATAACTTCCCATTCTTGGCCTATAAAGCCACTACAGGTCTAAGAATTGGGGAGGATGGTTGGAAGTAGGTTTATGTTGTTGAGATTAGGTTGGAAGGCTTTTTTTGCAAGGGAGAGGGTTGGAGATTGCAGAAGGGGCTTGCTACATCAAGGCTACATGGTTGTAAGGATTTTCTCCAGTTTTATGAATATAAGAAATTGTTCTTTCTCAGTTATATCTCCATTGATTTAATTTATAGGATTACTTGATCATCTACATGAGTTTTGGTTGCATGATCAGTTCACATGTATAATTGGTTTGTCTCTTTGATTATATGTTGTATGCTTTGATCTCTTGGTTTTCTATGTCTTTGCAGATCTCTTTCAGGACATTGCAGAGAAGTTGTTGAGAGAGACATGAGGGCATGTAGAGCATCAAAAAGCAAGTGATTGAAAGCTTTAATCAACTTCATCAATCAATTTACTAAACCGGTAAGATGCCTCTTTCATTCTATTTTATTTCAAACAATTAGAACTTAGAGAAAGGTAGCAATTACTATGTGTTTGTTACTAGGGCTCTTAGAAGTCTAGGGGGGTCGCTCTTGTCTACAAGAGGGATTTGTCCACATAACAAATTTTCGGCTCTACTGGGGAGCATTTCAATCTCTGTCTTTTTCCTTGTTTGATGTTTTCAACCTCCTGCATAAACCGTACTTGAGTGCTTGGAAAGTTTTGAAATTTGGATTTTGAGTTGGATTTGATTTATCTTTATTTTTTATTAAATTCTCCACTATGCACTGATCCAGTTGGATATTGGTGGCCACCCACCAAGTCCACTTGGACCCCCACCATTGTTTCTTTCATCTTTTCAGTTTCCTTAATTGTAGCAAAGTTTACTATTTTTAGCAGTTTTTCAAGTCTTGAACATAACATCATAACATTATTCAGATTTAAATCATTATTCAACAACATGTGAAACTATGTAGAAAGAACAATAACATCATCATCAATGTAGCAAAAAATAAAGGAACAATATAAGAAATGCATTCACACATAGAGACACCAAGATTGATCGGAGACCAGGGAAAAACATACTATCGTGAAAACCCTTTCAAATTGTTCTTCTTATTAGATCGTCATCAAATAATTTAGCAAAAAAGAGTATAGTGATCCATATATTTATCTATGCAACTAACCAGTAAAATTACAACATATTTGAAATGAACCCAACAATGTATATACTCGAAACTCTAATTAACTGTCATTGACTACAGTCAATTTTTGAACCTTGGGGTCACTAATCGAAATCTTTGGAAGACTGAGATTTCATATTCTAGGTCTCAGTCATAGAAAGGAGGTTTCATGTGGGCAACTATAGATTCCCAGTCGCTCCCTTAAGTCTGGCATGTGAGCAACTAGGGTCATATCTAGACCGCGGAAACCCTAACTCCCATTAGCATGGATGGAGAGTTGTCCATGCAATTGGAAGGCTCCAATCACACAGATGAGCTTATGTATGAGTGACTACAGTCGAATCCTTCATGTGTTGTGCCTGAAACTAATGCCCAAAACCCTAAATCAAAGATGCGAGCTCTAGACCCTATAATCAATGTGACGAGGATAATCTTACAAGGATGATCATGACACAACATTATGAACTTCCATGTCATTTTGATCAACAAATGTGGGCATCTTCTAATGTTGCTTAGGTTGACATCAATGAAAACCACATTCCAACATAGCATGTGGTATGCTACAAAACACAAACCCCCTCTATTATACTCTTATGCTCTCTGCCATAATCTACTATGCTCTATTATAGAAAAACAATCACTCAAATATAATGGAACCCCTTTTCCTCCTCATGCCTCAGTTATAACACAAACTTATATCCAAGTAGGGGTTAAGTATGAATATTTTAATTACTATCTAGGGTTATAGTTTTTACTATTCTAGATTACTCTTCATATTTTTCATGTGGCTAGCCCCTTTTCCATCATTATTGGGGGATAATTTGGCATCCTCTCAAATTATGGTGGTCAATCACAATAGGTCAACTTCTAGGAAGCATAACTTTTGGTTCCAAAATTTGATTGGAATTTTTATTGCATTGTTGGAAAGGTCTTTGAATGTAGAAAAATGTCATCAAATTTGATGCTCGAGAAGAAAAAATGTACCCCACAAAAACATCATTTAGGGCCGCAAATTGGCCCTAGAAGATTTTAGACCTCATTTCTCCAAACTTGATCCTAACAATAAAATTGCTCCTATAGGTTGATTCCTTCAATTTTTCTACTCTAAAAGCATCAAGTTGGATGAGAAATTATATAGTAATCCAAATTTGGATCACCTTATAATTTTGGCAAGTGACTAAGAATCCTTAGAGATTCATATTCCAAGATGGGTATAGCTATTGATACTCACAAAACAAAAGGAATGATAATTAAATCCAAAAATATCACATATTATTTTTTTGTATATGACAACAACATCTTAAATGAGGTACCTTCGTACAAATATATTGGGATCAATATCCATCACAAGATCAATTGGAATTAGCATTAAGAAAATGATAAATGGAGGGTGAAAATCTTATTATGGACTTGAAAACAATTGTAAATTAATAGATCTTTAGATATGGGATTAAAAGAATTCCCCTGTGAGGCTCATGTTACCCCTATTATTTTACATGGATGTGAGCTTTGGTGATGTAGTATCTCTAGAGAGTCATGAAGAAAGATAGAATGGATCCAAAAACAATTTATAATATATAATCTCAAAATTAATGGAAATGCACCGTATCCTATCCTCCTTATCAAAGAAGTCATTTCCCCCATTGAGATCATGGACGTGTCTAGGTAACTAATGTATAAGAAGAGGTTTAAAAACATGGACTATGAGAGGCTTCTTGGATGGAAAATTGGAGGATAAAGGTAGATATCATTTTGTAGAATAAGGATAATATCAAAATTATTATTGCATCCAAATTTAGAGAAATTATGGTGTGATAAACTTTTAGAGGGAAAAAGTAAATTATGATATTATAATTAGGTGATTAGCTGAAATCTCAAAAAGAAAAATTACCTCTGTGTCTTTACTAGTGTAAAGAAGAAAACAAACATTGTTACAAGAAAAACATTCTTATGAGCTCTATAGTGAAATTGGGCATTGGTTAGTTCCCAAAAGACCATATGGAATGAAATAGTCTATCACATTTTTGGCACTAAGAAGTTTGAATATGAAAAATACGGTCTCTAATGTTGTCCAACATATAATCATATTAGATCCAAATTTTAAAATATTTCCCATACTAGCAACATTCTCGACCTTTTAAATCAACAAAACTATGGTGATCTTGGAGTGCTTCTCTTTAATGGTTTTTACCATAAATTTAATTTTTTAAGTAATTTCAAGTAACATCTTACCTCTTAAGGTTTGACAGAAAATATTTAGTTTTAGTAGATATTAATAATCATCATTATTGAGATTAAATAATTGTTTATTTTTGATATTTTTATTCTCTTCTTAATTTTATTAGTAGTGCAAATAATCCTATTTATTATTAAAATGACATTTTTTCAAGGTGCTCTATAACCCAATATGCTGGAGATGTTGTCACGTTATATCACGTTAAATAGCAATACACTAAAATGTAATTAAAAAAATACAAGTGGATATTAGAATACAAAATTATAAGTTGGATTTCAACTAAATTTAGATTTATATTAAATAATTTAGTGGAGATATTGCTCCACGTCATTATAATTTGAATATGAACATTAGACAATTAGAATTTGCATATTTTCAATGGCATAGTCTAAGTAATAAACGAAATGGTCTTTTTTGCCAAAATTTGATGATACAATTTCGGTAGAGATTATGATTTCTTATTGATTAAAATGCACATATGATTCAATGCCCTAAAAAACCATGAGGCACTCGAACTCGATTAAACAACTTAAACTTATGATTCTTAAATGTATTTACCAGATTTTATGTAAAATTGACCCCCAAAAATACTGAGAAAATACTAATTTCATCTATTAGTTAGATTATGTTATTTGAAATTCCTTATTTTGAATTTGAAAAAAAATAAAAGTTAAAAACCTTTAGTTGTTATTTCTAATAAAAATATTATAAATATAAGAAAAATGATGATATTAATATAAATTTAACACATTGATACCTATATAAATTTACTTTTTAATATATAAAAAATATTGGTAAATGACTACGGATGCATTAGAACCTACAAATAAACCTATATAACACATGCATATTATCTGATTTCTCTAGATTTCTAGACTCACTCCCCCAATGTATTGATACTTGTAAAAACTTTTCAATGAGCATTCTACAACATGTTTCCATTACATATTGAATCAATATCATGTTTCCATTACATATTGAATCAATATCAAATTTCGTAAGTATCAATAAACAAGTCATACAAACTTCTTTAGAGAGTTTTAATTGTCTTAGAAAATATTAATTATATATATAAACTTCTTAGAGAGTTTTAAATTTGTCTTAGAAAAATATAAAATATATAGAATACAGGTAGGGCAGGAATTTGGATTTCTCTTTACCCGTTATACAATTTTTTTTTACGTTTTTCGTTCCTTTGCTTCCCGTCAAGGAAACGTTATAATAAAATTTTGCCCTTCAAGAGTGATGATCTCATAATAAAATAACCCTTCACTAATAAAGTTTTGATTAAAAATTACATTCAATAAATAATAATGTTGAAAATTTCATATATTTATCGTAAGGAAAAACGAAAAAACTCAATTGTGGAGGTTTCAATAAAAAAGTGTTGAACATTTGAAATTTGCTCATTTAAAGTATATCATCAGTCCAAGGTAAAATGCTTGATGGTTTTCCATTTCATATATTTAAATTATCATTTAAAGCCAACAATTTACAATCAAACCCTAGCCGCAACAAAAATTTCAGAAATATGAAACAACGAACTATTGAAAAAAGTATGACCACGAGATAAATATATAAGACATTAAGTTAAAAATTATGTATCTATATAACTCCACAAAAGCCCTTATCCATAGTCCAAAGTTGATATCATCGTGTTTATGACGGATTTTTTCATTTACCCACAAAAACTACAGTAAAACAAGTGTAGCCGTAACTTTCTATCCCACGTTAAAACCCTAAAAGATCCTAATACACTAAAATGGCATTGTCCCTCAAGTAACGAGGCTTGTAGTGTAGTCTGAAAAAACAAGCTTCAGGATCAACATGAAATAGTACCGACCTGAAAATCAAAAGCATCAATTGATGTAAGACAATTTTTTCATTTTGAATCTCCCTTGAAACACGAATAGTAATACAACAACCTAAAATACCTGCGAACCAGAGACGCACCGGATTAGACACGGAAATCAAATCGGAAGGAAAAAATTAGCAGTAAAATCATGAGCAGAGAGTAAATTACCTGATACCTGAAAGAGCCAGATGTTATTAGGGTTTCCTTAGATCAAATAAAACCTCGATAGTTCATAGTTATACCTTAATAAGTTACCTCGCGAAGTGACCCAAAGCGTCCTTTTGTTGCAGAGCTTCCAACCATCAGCGGTTTGCCCTGCTACTTGGAATGAAAGGGAAGTTATACCTTAATAAGTTACCTCGCGAAGTGACCCAAAGCGTCCTTTTGTTGCAGAGCTTCCAACCATCAGCGGTTTGCCCTGCTACTTGGAATGAAAGGGACGAATCTGGCAAATGAGATTGAGTCCAGTGATATTCCATGGAAAACGAGATTGAGTCCAGTTATATTCCATGACACCTGTGAGGCTTGTAGACGTAGAGATCTCGTAAGTTCGCACTTCCCTTGTCTCTTATGCGAAGAGCTCTTCAAGGGAAAGTCGATGAGTGAAATGAGCTCTTCCTTCACTCATATATATATACGTTTTCCTCCTCATGTTAAGGGGGTTGCTTATTCATGGCCGACCTCCCTTTAGTACATGTAAAGCCCATGTATATCATACATGTGGCAATAAACCCAATAAACTTAATTTATTTAAATATAAACAATATAAATTTAATTTATTTAAATAAAAACAAATATTATAATATAAATTCCAAATATTACGGTACTTAATTATTAATCATTCAATATAATATATTACTGCTATCAAATATATACCTATAACTTTAAATAACATACACCTATAACTTTAAATAACATGAAATTAATTTATTTCAATAAAAACAAATATTAGAGAATTCCAAATATTACTACACTTCTTTATAAGATTGTTGTTTGAGAGGGTAGTAATGACGTTTTTGCAAAAAAGTGAACAGTAAAAAATACGTTTTAGAATTTTGAAAGCCCATCACAAAAAACGGCTTTTTAAAATTTTTAAACAGTGAAATATGGTCAAAATGCCTTGTGACGGGCATTTTGCCCGTCAAATTCCAACCTTGAATACAGGTATGTTTTTCACTATTCTTTAAATACAAAGTTTAATGATTATAAATATTTTTTATAATAATTTGTTTCAAATGCAAAAAAAAATAGTAAATGATTGTAAATAAAAAAATTTATATATCAATTTGATAATTAAAATGTGAAAATAAAATTTAATAGTTCTTTGTATTAAAAATATATATAAATCAAATTAGTTCATCTAAATCTAATCTGATATATTAAAGGTTTAAAAGACCCGATTTCTAAAGGTGCACACTTTCTTTCAAATTATATACTCTACAAAAGATTTGCAATTTAAAAAAATATGCTCACAAATTGAAATATCCAAAATTAAAAGGAAAAAAATAAAATAATTAAATTCCATTTCATATGAGTATTCTCCATTTAATTTTTTAATTATATTAAAGTTGAGAATACTTCGATACTTGTTAAAGAATTTTATAAAGATGATAATATTTCGATATTTGATAAAATTTAATAAAGATGAGAATATTTCGATATTTGGTAATGTCGACAATGCTTCGATAATTATCAAAGTTGAGAATATTCAACCTATAGTTTCATGGAGTGTGGTTGGTTTTAGTATTTATTATTTAAATAAATCCTGCGAACCTCCATGAGATTATGCGATGCGAAATTCCAAAACCCTTTCGTGATCTACCGTAATACGACTTTTTTGAATTTGATATTTTAGGATTGGTTTGCATTTATTATATTATAATTTAATGGAATTGTTTTTAGTGTAATTTTTTGGATTTTTTTGATGTTGGAATTTGATTAAAAATTTTGAGGTGAAATTTTGATTTGTGTTATTTAAACTATTTTTTTTTACGGCATATATGGGATTTAAGCAGTTTGAAAATTTTTAGGTATTTCGTTGTGCATGGTTACCATCAAATTATGATTTCAATAAATTCCTTCTAGAATTAAAAAAAATAGACCAGAAAAACCAAATAAAAAACTTGCAAAACATCACATTAAAATAAATCTGATTTATAATATATAAACAGAAATAAATTATATATGTTAATTATATTTAAATAGTTTTAAATTTAATGAATTAAATTATTTAATTAAGTTTCAAGTTAATGTACATTTATATATTCTTTAAAAAAATAAGATTTTTGAAATTTCTATATAAAATTTGTTTATATTTACTATTTGATATTTAGTTTTAACTCTTTTTAGAGAAATCATTGAGTCAAACAAACTTGTTTGCATCGTAAAACTTGGTAGTACCCCTTGATCCTTTTCATGAAAAAAGATTTGTTCCAGGATTTTTACCTTAATTTTTATATATTTATTTAGTATAATTTAGTTTTACTTATTTTAAATAAATCAGAATATTTTAGTTTTTAAAAAATATGATGTTAAAAGTAAGTATATAGTTAAATTTCGATGCGTGAATATAGTTTATAAATTTTTATATTATAAATATATTAATTAAAAGAT
Organism: Pinus taeda; assembly: GCA_000404065.3. NCBI lineage: Eukaryota > Viridiplantae > Streptophyta > Pinopsida > Pinales > Pinaceae > Pinus > Pinus taeda. The sequence goes on along the minus strand of APFE030817908.1, from coordinate 98,188 downwards.
AAAATTATATTTGTTTTAATTAAATTATTTATCTTATATTTACATTTGGATGTATTGATCGAAATTGTAAGTAATTAATATTTCTATGCCAAGTAATTTCAGAGCATTAATGGTGGAAGGTTGGTTGAGTAGTCTACTTGCCATTTCTGCTTACCACCATCTCTACTTGCCACTATGAACTAACATTCAATGTTGCATTGGAATGTGAAGTAGAGGTTTATTCCGCAGAAGGTCTTTCATTCAATTAGTTATAGTGTTGAGAGAGTTGTGAGGTTGAACACCTACAAAGATGGAAACTCATGTTCGATTGCCATGGTTCGCGAAATGGGTCAACCCAAGTGTCGAGGCAGAGGTAGAGGCCATCTACTTCAGACCTCTTAGCAAGGTCTAGGAGCAGATAGATTCAATGAGGATATCCCACTTCATATCAAACTGATGGTGGCTGAGATGGAAGCATACATAATGGGAAATGTAGGCAATAGGCAATGGACATTGTGTAATTTGTTGGAAAGGCACTTGAGAGATCAAGAAACTATTCTGAATATCGTGAAGCATCGTATCACATACTTGGACTTCAACCTTGTTCAGGCAAGGTCTGCCCTGTGTGTCATGGCGAGTGCGCTATGAATCCAATTTCGTTCTCCTACCATGCCTCATGCAACTTCTAATTCTCTAGACAACCTAGGCTCTCCCTCTCCGAGTCCCTGGAACTCGACTCTTCATGGTGCTCAACCTCCCTCTCGACGAATGTCAAAGCTAGAAAAATAGGTGGAGAGAAAGTCAGAGAAATTGAGAAGGTTGAACAATACAAGGAAAGAGTGTGCCACTACTAGCGATGAAGTTGATGTTGACAAGTCAAGGGAAGAGACTCCATAACTGACTGCCATTATTGCAACTAACTTCACATGAATGCATATTGAATGGGAAAGACCTCCATAGATATCGAAAGGTCAAGATGACCCCTTCTATTAACTTCCAGCATGCTCAAGGACACCCCTAGGAACAAGGAAAGTAACCACTAGCTTTGTTCAATCTTTTTGCATGTTTTCTATATTAAAATATTGCTACAAGTTACTCAATGAGTCCATTTGGCTTCCCATTCATGAGTAGATGGTCCTCTTATGACATGGCACTGTGCAAGTTTTAGTTTGCCAAAATCTAATTTCTAAACATGTTAACAGTAGAAAAAGTCCACAAATATGCATGCACGCTTGTAAACTCTATAAATTTTCAAGAATATAATGTCTTTTTACTTAAAATTATAATATATATATATATAATTATGTAATTAAAATATCTTTACAATAATAGCTTAAATATTTTAGGCAATAATATAAAAAGATTAAATAAACAAAAATTACCATATCACTTTGCCCCCTAAAAAAGAAGGGAAATAATATAATAAAATAAATGCCTTTTAAAACAAGGTTATGACCCTATTATCCCTTTTAAAGTCCTAATTGAGAGTATTCATGAAGAGAATTCAAGGAATAGGTTGGTGTGGAACACACTATTGTCATGTTTCTTTAATCCTTCATCAAACCAAAAAAGTGTTATAATTTAGAAAGATTTGAAATCAATTATAAGTATTCCTAATTCAAATGGTTATTTTTATTAGTCCCTGCCATCTGGCAATGGCCAGGGACTATAGTAATCGGAATGTCCGGCATAAGCATTAGTTCAGCTGCTTAACAATAAGCAATGACCAAAGTTTGTAATCAAGCTCATAATATTTTACACTGCAACCTCTACGACCATCTTATTTGGCCTCTTCCCGAGGCGGGGAGGCAAAAACATAGGTTATATTCATTAGTTTACTTCCCGTCTACTTCCCATAAACTAACAATTGAATTAATGCTAACATTAATTCTGTAACTTTTAATGTTTATTATTTTTTTGCCTACGTTTTATAAAAAGGTTTTATAAACTTTGGTTTTCACAGGAAGATGCATGAAGATGGAAAGACATGTGGCTTGCATGAAGTTGAGTGTGGCGAGAGGAGGGCTCATGGGCGTGGCGAGAGGAGGCCTTGCATGAAGATGCCATGTGGGCGTGCTGGGATCGTTGTCTATTTAGGATCTCTTCCCTCTCGTAAGCCATCTCTGAGACTACCTCGGCTATGCCACAATGGAAGAAGTTCCTCGGTTCCCGCACACAACTTTGATAGGAATCCCAGTTCAGCCTTCATCGTCTAGAGATGGAAGAAGCTACTAGGTTCTTGCAGGCGACTTTGACTTGTACGCAGAGACTTTGACAGGAATCGTCTACAGAAATCCTAAGTAGCATCAATGAAATACAGAAAGCTGTTAAAATTCGTTTTCGTACTAATTCAGTGGGAAACCAGCTTTGAACTTTCAATGTTGACAATGGATATGTATGTAATTCAAGTTAAACGAAATATAGCACTTGTAATTAACCTAAAATTGTTTTGGATGCTACAGGGATACAAATTGATTATGGATAACTGTAGAGCGAATGCAAAATACCTGGCAGAAACCTTGAAATAATACCTGACAGAAATCCTTGAAGAGACTAGGAGGATTTCATTCCTTCGGTAGCCCCTGCCAATATGAATTCTGCTGGCTGCCATTTATTCCCAAGCTTCGTAGAGCCCTGCCTGCTTGAGTGGAACGACAGGCTTCCCTCCTCTCCTACCCCACAGAATTCATTTTTTGACTCCGCATAGTAAATACTTTTTCCTCGGATTCTGGTTACTCTGGGCTATCCTCGCAATTCCTTAGCTTCACTAAACAAGCCATATAAAAAATGAATGAATTGGGTTTTATTTTTGACTTTAAAATTTAAATTTCATAAATTCAGCTCTAAATAATTTTTTTAAGATATACAAATATTTATGATTTGAATTTATGAATTATGGAAAAGCATATGTAGAAGTAGAGATAGGATTACACAGTTTCTGTTTCATATGCAATGGCCCCTACAAGCTATTGACCCTCGGTAGCTCGATGGCCTAGAGGTGTAAGTGCAGGTAATAGGCGAACTATCTTTGGACCTAGAATTGGAACCCATGCCTTTGCTTTCTTAGCCGCTGGGCCAAACTATGCGAGTTCAATCAACTGCAAACTAACAACATGGATTCAACTGGTTGTGTTGCTTACTCTACCTTTGCTCTAGCTGTGCGGTGATGCTCTGCTCATCTATATCCACAGTCAAGACTAAGTGATAGGCGCTGCCCTTCTTTCCTCCCCACAACAACTTGAATCCTCCTTACATGCTGAAGAGATCATACATCACTACACTAGTTACAATATTCCAATTACTTTTAAAGATCCTTCTACTTAATCTCAAGCTTCAAAAAACCTTCCGCATGCCAAAGGCTCAGAATCCTCCCTTTAGCCACGGAAGGAAGCCAGAGGCACACGATTGAATTTCTCCTCTCTACCCTTCAAAGACCTTTTTGTTGACCACCACAAGGCAGGTAGCGTTCTAAGCACAGTGATCACTCACACTTCCCTTGATTGCTCTGCAAATTGTCAATAACACCGCCACCGACTTAATTAAGAGCACAATTCATCATCAAAATTAGGCCGAAGAGCATAGACGTTGAGGACAAGTGTAATTAAATACCTGCCAAAACTGCCATGTTCATGGCTACCCACAACCAGAAAATGTGCCCCCAATTTGGCTGCGGCTTCACATATCCTCTCCTCGACCTTGCCAATGACGACATGGGTGTCTACCTTCACACCATATCGATTGTAGATATCGATAGCTCGCTTCAATATCCTCTGGCTCGTCTTCTTTGTTTGCAATTCAAGAAGTTCAAACACATGATTGCTAGGAATATATGTTGCACAATATATACAGACTAATATCAGAAAGAGATGTAATTGACGAATGGATTTCAAGAATCAATTGTATTATTATCTGAAAGCATGTTGTTTAGAGGATATCATAGGTTAAGAAGTGCTCCATCCAGACATTCAAAGGAGAAAACATAGGTTGCAGAGCACTATATCTGGATATTTCCGAAGCGCATCTCACGGCCCTGGAATTCCCGTTATCTAATTCCTATGAGACCACATAGATATGAATGTAAAACTGAACCACTCAGATATGAATGTAAAACTAAAAGACTTGAAACATGACCAAAAGTATAAAACTAAGCATTGTTGCCAGCCTACATGGGCATTTGAATGCATATTAACTAAGTGTCAAGCCATATATGACATTTGTTGAAGGTGATTTCTTAAACGTGCTTTGAGGGTTGTGGTACTTTTATGAGGTATCTTCTTCACCACCTGTCATTAGAGTGTGGAGTAGCAAGTTCACCCTTTCTGGCATGGAGTCGTGCATGCCAAGGGCGGAATCTGGGACATTCAAATATGGAAAACACATTCTTCAGCGCTTATGTAAACCAGAAGTCAATCCCAATCCCAGATGTTCCACTCATTAGAGCTTAGTTTCCTTTTGAGGCTTAATGTATTTATAACGTATTAATATAAGAGTTTGTTCAAACATTAGCATGGTCATTAACCAAATAGATCATATGAAAAAAAGACAAAGATAGTCACATGATTTTAGGCATAGTACTTAAGATTTAAATCACCACTCTAACCAATATTCTAGTGTATTTGCGTGAATTTGTTTTAACAACAAGACTACCATTTTTTTTGCATGAATTTCTCTCAATCCAGACTCGCCGAGAACATAAACTGCGCTGTAAAACTAGTCCCGTGGTTTCCCTGTATACATTAGTAATACAAATTTTAAGATAGTAAATAAAGCATACACACCGGATCCTTTCTAAAAGTCGTACAATGCATAGAAACAACTAGCTAAACATTCTTGCAGACCTAATGAAGATTTAGAGCTCTCACAGTCACTACCTTCAATATATAATGTTAATTATCTTGTTTGAATTTCCAATAATAAAAATTATTAAGTTACTGTTAATAGGATCTGTATTGAGCACCTAAAAATTCACTGTATGTGCAGACTCACTGATTCTTTGGTAGCATCTTATTTTTCAAAATGTTTGACTATGAGCTTGGTGCTTTTTTGTCTGGCAGGAAAATCCACTCTTACTGATTCTTTGGTAGTAGCAGCTGGTATCATTGCTCAAGAAGTTGTCGGAGATGTCAGCTGGTATCATTGCTCAAGAAGTTGCCGAAGATGTCAGAATGAATGATACTCGGGTAGATGAAGCTGACACTATAAAAACTCAATTAAAATCACTTTATAAATTCCAAAGTTGATTTGGATGGCTATTTACTAATCAAATTTTAGCTGGGGGCGGACTAAACTACCTGCACAACCCGCTTCTCTGAGTGCATAGATGGTAGTGCGAAAATTATATAACCTGTTCTGGAGGCAAGTTCTTTATATGTTCTCCTAAGCCCTTTGCGTGGTATCTTCTAACATTTAGCAATGGACAAAATACAACACAAGCAAGTTCAAATTGGAAAACTCAATTTACACGTGGATCAGGTACTAATTCTCATCTTTTTTACGACTTTTTGCATTGGCAGGGACTCGCTGCTTGGCAGCCCTCCTTGTTTCTATCTAAAATCTTAAAAAAAAAAAAAATGGTAGTCAATAGACTTTGTTCAAAATAATTATAAACTACTAACCAAATCATTATATTTACAGCTATAAAATGATAAGTAATCGATTTGCTTCAAAGATATATTCTTGTATTTTGTCAGAATTTAATCTTCATAAAAATATAATGCGATATATTCTTTATTTGTCTTAATTTAATCTCTAATCTTTATAAAAATATAATATGATATATTCTTTTAATGGTCTTAATTTAATCTCCATAAAAATATGAATTATTTTCAACTGTTTGCATAAATAACATGTTTTTTTTATCTCAATTTAGGTAGGTGGGTTATTGTTTGATGCCAATATAACCGTGGAGGTTTATCATGTTAGTTGGGTAATATGTAAATAAGCCATTTATAATAACTCACTAACCTAATGCATTTCTGTGCGGTCCTATTAATATAATTTGTATCATTTTAATTTAGATTATATTAGAATTGCATTTCTAAGCAATGTTATTAATATAGCTTATATTATTTTAATTTAGATTATATATGTAATATGAAGTTGTTATTTTGTTGACCAATATTTTATCATGTTTATTTATAAAATGGTTTTTTCAATTGTTAAGAATAGAGTTAAATATTGTAAGTGTTAGGGATAGATAATATATGATAGAAGGTAATTATAGGTATTAGAGAGTATAAAAAGGGGTATTTAGTAAAATAAGGGACATCTATTAAAAATAGGGTTTACGGAGGATTGGGATAAGGTTCAACAAAAAGATTTTGGGAGGTTTTTATTAATATTCAATGAGATTATGGGTATACTTTAATATCCCATGAATGCATGAATTATGACATAGTTAACTAAATGGAGGCCCTATGATACATAATGAACATACACACTTCTTATGAAATTAGCCCCCACAACAACATGTCCAACCCAATATGACATGTAGTCTATCTCTACTACCATACAAATTTGGCATGATTTATTTAAAGCTTACATGGAAAATGATTAGTTAATTTGTAAACTATCATGGATATTCCACTTGACAATTCATCACAACAAATATGATAAAATTATACTTAAAAGTCCAAGATCTACACCATTACAATATATTTCTATTTAGATTTATATATATGTAGATTATTGTTAATAGTGTATGCATGTGAATTAAAATTACGCAAAAAATAGAGAACAATGAAATAAAAGCTCATAGATACATTTTAAACATGATATGACACGGGAAACCATTTTTTGAGAAAAATCCAGCTGGAAGATGAAATTGCTCCGTTTTCTTTCTCAGAATGGAAATATGGTTGTGAATACAAAAAAGTATGGCCTGTGGCCCGTGGGCTACCACAATGCATAAATCCTCTTTGTGTGATCTATCTCTTATCCCTTTTGGTTATTTTTTATCATTTATGGAACAAATGAACTTGAAAGAATGGAACCCCTTTTCCACCTGGTGGTTTGGTTATAGCACATTGTGATAGCCTACTAGTGGTTAGGTTTGACAACCTCAACTCTTAACTACAGTTACAATATAGACTCTTCTAGAGTCTTCTTCATCATAATCACATGGCTAGCCCCTTTTCCATGAATTATGGGGCTGACATAGCATCCTCTCTAATTATGGTTGTGAAAATAGGAAGGTCAACTTCTAAGTGGCATATCTTTCACATACAGACTCTGATTGGCACAATTCTTGCATCGTTGGAAAGGTCATTGTGTGTAGAATAGGAGAAAAGGGTGTGGCACTAAAATGATAAATGTTTAAGCCAAAAGAATGTTGTTTTATTCCTCAAAGTGCTCCTGAAAGGTTTCATACCTTTTTTTTTCCAAATTGGATCCTGCCGGTGTTAAATGCCATTTTTTAACATTAGGCAAATGATCATCAATTTGGGTCTATCGCTATCCACACATGTGTTCTAGAGCATTACCCTGAAGAGTTTGAAACTAAATTATCCTAAAGAAAGTGGAATTTCTAGATCCTATGGTATAAAACCCTGATTCTAGCTATATTCGCAGTTTCCTAGATGATTCATGTGCATACGCAGGGAAGACCATTATTATCTACGCATAAGTACACACTCTCTTCCACTATGACCTGCGAACATGACTTGAATTATGTAGAAATAAAAAGTAAAGTCTAGAATCATTGTTGGTAGCATCTATCCCAACCAACAAGCTTTAAATGAGTGCCTATTCAATGTTAATCCCGCTCATTATGGAGTAACTCCCCTTCTTTTGTGGTACCTCTATCCCACTAATAATGGATCTCATCCCTTGGAGAATGGATCCATAACTTCCCATTCTTGGCCTATATAGCCACTACAGGTTTTAGAATTGAGGATGGTTGGAAGTAGGTTTATGTGGTTGAGATTAGGTTGGAAGGCTTTTTTTGCAAGGGAGAGGGTTGGAGATTGCAGAAGGGGCTTGCTACATCAAGGCTACATGGTTGTAATGATTTTATCCAGTTTTATGAATATAAGAAATTGTTCTTTCTCAGTTATATCTCCATCGATTTAGTTTATAGGATTCCTTGATCACCTACATGAGTTTTGGTTGCATAATCAGTTCACATGTATAATTGGTTAATTAATTTATTTGTCTCTTTGATTATATGTTGTATGCTTTGATCTCTTGTTTGTCTATATCTTTGCAGATCTCTTTTAGGACATTGCAGAGAAGTTGTTGAGAGAGACAAGAGGGAATTTAGAGCATCAAAGAGCAAGTGATTGAAAGCTTTAATCAACTTCATCAATCAATTTACTAAACTAGTAAGATGCCTCTTTCATTCTATTTTATTTCAAACAATTAGAACTTAGAGAAAGGTAGCAATTACTGTGTGTTTGTTACTAGGGTTCTTAGAAGTCTAGGGAGGTTACTCTTGTCTGCAAGAGGGATTTATCCACATAAAAAATTGCTGACTCTACTAGGGAGCGTTTCAATCTCTGTCTTTGTCCTTGTTTGATCTTTTCAACCTCCTGCATAAACCATACTTGAGTGCTTGGAAAATTTAGAAATTTGGATTTTGAGTTGGATTTGGTTTATCTTTATTTTTTATTAAATTCTCCACTGTGCACTGATCTAGGTGGATATTGGTGGCCACTTACCAAGTCCACTTGGACCCCCACCATTGTTTCTTTTAGCTTTTCAGTTTCCTTAATTGTAGCACAATTTACTATTTTTAGTAGTTTTTCAGGTCCTGAACTTCTAGAGCCGTTTTGAGGCCCTAAACAACATTTTTTGGGAAAACGTGGACCGATGTTGCTCTTCCCAAAGTTGTAGTTCTTGAATAGATATTTCTAATGAGATATTGTGTGCGTCAAATGAAGATCGTATGCCAAAGTTACGACCCCAGGAAGTTGATGTACCAATTTACACAAACGGGGCCCATAGTTTGGCGTTGCATCTTCTAGGATTAGGTTTTTGGATGTTTAGGGTTTTCCATTATTTCTCAACAATAAATAGGCCTTTGAGCCTCATTGTAACAAAGAGTTCATAGGCATGTAGCTGCCACATCTCTTCTCATAGATAAGTTACCATCGCCCTAGCTAGTTTATTTTCATTTCTGTTTGTAAGCATTTTTCAGTATTTTACAATAATGAAATGAAGTATTATTTATGCTGCATCTCTATATGTATGGTTATATCTGTAATTTGTTGCATTCCTGTTTAAATCCGGATCAGCGGTATCAGAGTGGTCTGTTTTTTCTTTGTTTTTCTTTGCATGTCCCCAACGAGGTTGGGATTTAAGGAGTTAGGGCTTCAACTAGTCGAACCTTTGCAAGACCAGCACTGCAAATCTCAATGGCCTCCCATGGTGGATGAGAAGAAAGATGAGGGGGTAGGAGATCCTATCAAAATCTTTCTCAAAGAAGCCCTCGAGCGACAAAGGAACGTGATGATGGACAACTTTGCCTAGATCCTTCAGCGACTACCTAGAGGCAACGCATTGGCTTCCACTAGCTACTCTGGAAATGCCACGCCCTTTAAGGTACAAGTTAATTTTGAAATCCCCATCTTCGAGGGTCAAATAGATGTAGATGCTGTAGATAAATGGTTAAATCTGCTAGATGGATATTTTTCTGTTCATGATTTGTCCAGTTGGGAAAATATTATTTTCTCTCTTCTCAAAGTAGCCCTCCACGTCAAGGACTAGTGGGAAACCTACTGCGAGCAGAAGGATGGAAGTACGGGCTCACTATTTTTAGCCGCACCCACATGGAATTCATTCATGGATGCCATCAAGGAGTAATACTACCATATCAAAAGCTATGAGGACAAATACATAAAGTGGACCACACTGTGACAGGGAAGCGACCAAGATGTGCCGGAGTTCACAAAACTTTTTCATACCTTTTACACACAGTTGGGTATCAAGGATTCTAAGCTACTTTTGGTACTCAAATACCGCGGCTACCTACATAGGTACATCGAGGAAGAGATGGAGTTCTTGAACATATCCTCACTCGGCACGACATATCGATACGCTGTCCAAATTGAGCAGAAGTTTAAATAGAAGAAGCGAGACTTTGGATCTATGAATTTGAAGACCAAAGGACAAAGCTAAGGCAGAGTGACCCAAGAGAACCCGTCAAATCCGCAAGAAAAGAACACCACTGCAAAGTCAAAGAAGGACATAGGAAAGTGTTGCGAGTTCCACAAGAGGCCCAATCACAACACAAATGAGTGTCAGACCAAGCAGTTGCTGGTGGCCGAGTTGAAGGCTTCAGAATTAGATGCATGTTTCGACCCTAAGCAAAAACCCAACAAGGAGAATGGCAAAGGGAAGTATATCATTGACACAGAGCCTAGTGCCACTGTTGCCACTGCCGAGATCCAGAAGAATGAGCCCAAAGATCCAGAGGAGGGGGAGCATCTTTTCCACTCACAAATGTGGGTGAAGGGTTTGCCGCTGCAATTCATTGTCAATAGTGGCAGCCAAAAGAACCTCATTTCAGTAGAGGTTATGAAGTGGTTGGGCCTATCGACTACACCACACCCACAGTCGTACAGTATTGGGTGGCTTCACCAAGGATGAGATCTCTGAGTTCGCCAACGGTGTCACCTTCCCTATAGCATCAAACCCTTCATAGATGAGGTATTGTGTGATGTTGCACCTCTAGATGTTTGTGATGTATTATTAAGCTAGCCATACTTGTGGAGGTGACATGTTGTGTATGAGTCAAGGCCTCGTGCTGTTATTATTTATTGGATAATTCATTATACAGGATACTAGAGGTAGCCCCACCTACTGCCACCTCTTTGATCTCTGCTAAGAAATGCAATAAGATCATCTCACAAACTAGGAAATTTATTTTTTGTCTGGTTTGCTCCCTATGTAAGGGGAAGATCGTCGCCACATTCATGACCCCCATGAAGGGTTCCTCCACACAGCAACAACAACAAAGGGATACAGTCATGATAGAACATGGGAACAACTTCTCCTCACCCATAGGGGTACCACACAAGTTTCCAGTGGGCAACAAAGTTTGGTTGCATCTGCAGAAAGAACACCCTACAAGAGCCCACCAAAAGCTCAGACCACTCTGATATGGTCCTGACACCAGTACCAAGGCTGTGAGAAACAATGCTTTGGAGCACAACATTCCCCCATTATTTCGCCTGCACCTAGTGTTCAATGTGGACCACCTTCAGCCATACTTTCCACCATTACTAGACACATCCAACATTGCAAAACAACTCACACCCATAGAGTTAAATCCAGATTGCATGGAATAAACTACAACTGATTTGATCATGGACACACAGGTCAAGCACACTCGCCAACAAAATATCCAACTGTATCGATTTGTCAAAGTAGGCCAACTCCATCACCAGGGCAAGTGGCTCACCAGGGACCAAGTTTAGTAGAAGTTTCCTCATCTCATGGAGGAACTCAACCCAATGGGGACCATTGCTTCCTAAGGGGGGAGGAATGATCCAGGTGGATATTGGTGGCCACCCGCCAAGTCCACTTGGACCCCCACCATTGCTTCTTTCAGCTTTTCAATTTCCTTAATTGTAGCATAGTTTACTATTTTTAGCAGTTTTTCGGGTCCTGAACTTTCGAATCCGTTTTGAGGCCCTAAATGATGTTTTTTTGGGAAAACGGGGAGCATCATGGGTCCGTGGAACGATGCTACTCTCCCCAAAGTTGTAGTTCTCAGATAGATCTTTCTAATGAGATATTGTGCGCGTCAAATAGAGATCGTATGCCAAATTTACGACCCCAGGAAGTTGACATACCAATCTACCCAAACGGGGCCCACAGTTTAGTGTTTCATCTTCTAGGATTAGGTTTTTGGATGTTTAGGGTTTTCCATTTTTTCTCAACAATAAATAGGCCTTTAAGCCTCATTGTAATAGGGAGTTTAGAGGCATGTAGCCACCACATCTCTTCTCAGAGATAAGCTACCATTGCCCTAGCTAGTTTATTTCCATTTCTGTTTGTAAGAATTTTATAGTATTTTACGGTAATGAAATGAAGTATTATTTCTACTGCATCTCTATATGTATGGTTATATTTGTAATTTGTCGTGTTCCTGTTTAAATCTGGATCATCCATGCTTTTACTTTAGGCACAGTGCGCAGTTCTATGCACTTACCATTTAGAAACAGAGTGCATGTGCACTCGTTTAATCCAGGGTCTGTGCACATGCCTGGAACTTTTGAAAAATTCACTTGTTTCCTCTTCATATCTAAGATTTTTGTTCTTTCCTGTTGTTTTTCACCTGTAGAACCTCTTATGAATGTTTTTCAGTCTGACTGAATGTTATTTCGGTTTTTTCTTATGATTTTGTCTTATTTTGCAAATTAGTGTTGAGTCTTGTCTCATCAATGGTTGACCTACAAGAGAGATATTTATTGGTCCTGTTGAGTTGACTACCTATCTTTCTTATGTTGATTAAATCAAGGTTCAAATTCACATTGTTTTTTTGCAAAATTTTATTTTGGGCGCCAAAGTGAATTATTTACAAGATTAGGTTAGGTTTATCAAAATACTTCATATGCTAGTTCTAGAATGAAAAATCATTTTTCGTCTATTTTCTAGAAGTGTCCATTAACTAAATTATTTACTGTAAGAAAAGTTGTAACGTTCAATTATAGAAAATTTCATTGTTAGTCATCATTGGTTTCTTGTTGCACTATTTGAATTTAGGAGTGCTTGTATGAAAAAGAGATTTCTTGTTTACCTATTTTATTGGGCAAAGTAAAGATTTGAAATTATTTTCAATATTCAAGTGAATCGAAATTAGTTCTGCATTGTGGTGAAAAGGTTATAGAGGGGTTTTGAGTTTCTATTTATATTTCAGTTGAAAAACTGAAAAACTATTTCCCTACCTTAAATAGATTTTCATTGAAACAAAAAGATCATATCATCATTTTCGATTGCATTAGGATTGTGTAAAGTCATAATTTCATCAAGTTTCACATCCATTACCTTTCCATAATAACAACCATTAAAATCAAAGCTAATTAAAATCAATTTAAAAAATGTTATTCTTAGGGATATTTTCCACCTACAGTAGATTAAGTGTAAGTATTTGCAATAGGGAAGTGAGTAAACTTTCTAAAGTTGAAAACAAACATTATAATCTTGCAATAGGGAGATAAATCTAGTTATTTCAGTTTTTCTCTAGGAAGCTCCCCTTACAAAGGAGTCAAGCACGAGATCATAGCAGACTTGGTGAAGTGATTGTACCCACTTCATTGGCTCTGGCATAGTTATTTACACATATTACAATGGTGTCAAAATGTACTTTGGGTCACTTGAAAGTAAACCTCCAATTAACCATGTTGAGGAGATTTCAAGGGGATTGAGCTTTGTTACTCTGCCCTTATGTGTACGTCTGATCTACAACTGTCCCCCTAGGGAGAATTGTTGTAGTTGGTAACCTTAATGATCATAATCCTAGGACTATTACCCAAGGTCATGACAAAGGGAAGGTCTTGTTCTACCTAGAACAGACATTGACTATACTCCCTTGGAATTTTTAAAGGGTAATCTTCACTCAATGATCCAAATAGATCCTAGAAAACCCTCAAAGTATTTTAAACATTCAAGACTATCACAAAAGAAGAGCCTTTTAAAAAGTTGGATTACACCATCAGGAGGCAAAAACATGAAGAAACCAGTGAAATAAGGCTTATCAAAGGTCAAAGCAATAGTGCATCGGAGCCATCGGATCTGGCTGATCAATGGTCCATATTCAATCGCGCTATCGCAATGCTGATATATATATACATATATATACATATATATACATATATATTATATATATATATATATATATATTATCTATTATTAATATATATATATATATATTACATATACATATACATAACATATACAATTTACATATACATATACATATACATAAATATACTATACATATACATATACATTACATATATATATAATATATATATATATATATATGGACTTAACTGTGACCCAGAGGATCAACGACATGCGATTGCGATATCGCAATATCGCATCGGAGCTATGCAAAGGAGCAGGGCCGATTATGACTATGACTGCGATAAACTGGACCCAATAAGATTATGAATGATATTTGATAATATTTCAAGTCCGGTAAAAGGGATTTTCAATGTAATCGCATTTTTGTTAAATAAATGAAATACAAAGGATAAAGTATCGATGCGATGAAACCAGAACCGAAAGGGTTTATTAATTCTATGGTATACTATTTGATGTCTGATATGAGTAGAATTTTCATATTTTAACGTATTTTTAAAATATAAAGGGAAATCACAAAACAAGCAGGATTTCGGGTGAGCCGTAGATAGTAAGTGGTTTTGGATGGGCTTCACTTGAGCCCATACATTGGATGCCATGCATCCAGACTAAGGAGAGAGAAAATCACCCTTTTCGGGCGATTAACCCCTGTATGAATGATTCACCCGAAAGGAACCTCAACCATTGGATCTAGATCTCCCAGATCAATGGTGGGGATGTGATAAGCGACATAAAGGTGGACCTGATAGGAGTTATAAGGTGGGATTTATATTACTTCAAATCCGATAAATGACAGATTGGTGGATTTCCTATGTTTTAGTGTATTTCTCTGTGTAAATAGAGAATGCTATTTTTGGGGATTTCAAAGGTCGATTACCCATTTTGTTACAGAATAGGTGGCCACCATCCCTAAAAGCGTTTAGCAATGATTGCTAACACTCAGAGGGGGATCTAAGCAGACAGACGCCGGGAAGCCAAAGAGCCTGAGAAGGAGAAACGAACAAATAGTGTCAATTAGCTTTAAAGCCACAGACTGATAGAAACAGAGACAAGCAGTGCTGAGACAGAGAGCAGAAAGAGACAAAGAGTCAGTGTACTTAGAAAGACTTGGGGGATCCAAGTAAATCCTTGTTGTTTGTATGTATGTGTGAGACTCAAGTTGAGCTCACTTTTGTAAAAATCTGTTTTTTGAAGACATAATAGAGAGGTCACCACTGAAGGCTGGACCAGGAGACGTAGTCTAGGAGTGTTGGGTGAACTCCTTATTAAACTTTTTGTGTTTATGTGTGTTTCTCTATTATGTTCTTTAATTGCTTCATTGTTTATGTATTTCACAATATTATTGATCCATTGCACAAAGTAACATAGGAAAATCCATGCACATGAATTTGTAATACCTTAATAATTGTCTAAGATCTCATCATCAGATCAAGTGGTATCAAAGCCTTAGGTTTGCTAAGGTTAGACAAGCTTGCGCTGGATTGTTGAATGCTAACTAGATCAAAGCTCAAACTAGGAGAAGGAGAGATTGTTGAGACTAATCCAGAAATTGGAAGAGTCTATCCTAGGAGGAGGATGGAAGAACAAACCTCATCAGAATCATACTCTTAGTTCAGGGACAGTTTCATGACCATGCGAACCATGGTGGAAGAGATGTATAGAGAATTTAAGAAAGGCCAAGGTGAAAGCACTTCAGCACCTCAAACAGAAAAAGGAGCAGAGGAACCTCTTCTAGATGGCCATCCAGAAGGAAAATGGAAAGAAGAGAAGCCCTCTCCACCATCTACTCCATCATCACCATCCTCATCATCTTCTTCTCATAAAACTAGCCCTGAAAAGAAAAAGAAGAAAATTGTTGTGATTAAATTAGATGTGAAATTTGATTTACCAATTTATGATGGTGAATTAAATGCATAAAATCTAGATAACTGGATTAGACATGTTTATGTATATTGTAGGGTGCAGAACATCAATTTAGAAAGGACAAATATTAAGCTGGCTAGCCTTCGCCTTCGAGGAACTGCCCTAGTGTGGTGGGAAGGCAAGACACAAGCTGATTTGAAGAAGCATGGTAAAATTCTTTCTACCTGGAATGAATTTGTTTCTGCCATTAAAAAAAATTCCCTCCACTAGCTTATATGCAACAAGCAATGATGAGTTGGCAAACTGTTCACCAGCTAAAGGGACAAAGTGTACAAAGCTATACTTAGAAATTAAAAAAAAAGAGCTTTAATTCTAGGCATTTCTCCAGACTCACCTGAAACCTTGTTGAAGCATATAGGTGGTCTGCACAGCTATTTGAGGCACACCATTCTCATGTTTAACCCTACTAGCATAGATGAGGCATCCGTTCAGGCTACACATCTGGAGGCTAGAGGAAAGAATGTCAACCCAAAGATTGGGGGATCATCAAAACCCATTGCAAGTAAGAACAAGGAAAAGAAGAAGCAAAAATGGAAGGAGAGGAAGACAAACACTGTACAGAAAGACAAACCTTCATGCACTCACTGCAAGAAGGATGGGAATGATGATGAACACTGCTGGTTTTGTATCTAGAGCTGAAACCCAAGAAGTTCGGTGGTAAGAAGAAGAAGACTATTGTTGCTATTCAGAAAGATTTGGGGTTAGACTCAGGCGATGAAACAATAGTCACAGCCATAGGTATAAAAGGTAAAAATTCTGAAGCATCTACTAGTAATTCTACAAAATCTATTGATAATGAAGACAATGAGAGGAAAATACATGAGTTTTTTCATATTAGAGTTATTTCCAAGCATCAAAGATTAATACTTTATTTGATAGTGGTTCACAAGTAAACTTGATTTCTGAAACAATTGTAAAGAAGTTGGGCTTATTAACAACACCTCACCAGAAGCCATATCCATTAGGTTGGGTATGTGATAAAGCAAAGCTATAAGTGAATAGACAATGTAAACTTAGGTTTGCTATTGGGTCAACTTTTGTAGATGAGGTTGAGTTAGATATAGTTCCCTTGGATATATGTGGTATTGTTTTAGGAAGTCCTTACTTGTATGATAGAAAGGCCATTTTCTATAGAACTAAAAATAAGTATCAACTCACAAAAGATGGAATAGAATATATTGTAAGAGATCATCAGCTCAGAAATAACTACACTCTCATAAACTCAAGGAATATGAAAAGAATTGTAAATTCATGCAAGCAAATTTTACTAATGGTTGTAAAGGAAAAGACCCCTGATAAAACCAATGCATTTGAAGGCCGTGATGCTAAACAAAAAGCTGATTTAGAAAAAGTTGTTTCAGAATATGATATCCTATTTCAAGAACCTAAAGTTCTGCCACCCAAAAGGGAAATAGTACATGATATTAATTTTCAGCAAGATGCTCCATTGCCTAACATCGGAATTTACAGGTTATCCACTTTAGAGAATGCGGAGATCAAGAAGAAGGTACAAGAGCTACTCGATAAAGGGTTCATAAGGCCAAGCACATCACCATGTGGATCTCCAATTGTGTTGGTGAGAAAGAAAGATGGTTCATGGAGGATGTGCATTGATTACAGAGCACTGAATAAAATAATGATTAAGAATCATTAACCTCTCCTTCGCATTGATGATCTATTAGATCAGTTGAAAGAAGTTGTTTACTTTTCCAAGTTGGACTTGCATAGTGGCTATCATTAGGTCAGAGTAGCATAACAAGATGCATGGAACACTGCTTTTAAAACAAAGCAAGGGTTGTATGAATGGCTAGTTATGCCTTTTGGATTAACTAATGCTCCTGCCAATTTCATGAGAGTTATGAATGATATACTCAGGCTTTTTATTGATGATTTTGTAATTGTATATTTAGATGACATTCTTGTTTTTAGTAAAACATGGGAAGAACATTTAAATCATGTAAAGCAAACTCTAAATGTTTTGAAAATAGAAAATCTCTATGTCAAGTTATCAAAATGTGAATTTGGAAAAACATCTTTGAATTATTTGGGTCATATTGTAGGGGGTGGTGAATTGAAGATAGATCCCTCTAAGGTTGAAGTCATTGTGAACTGGCCTAAACCCAAATCCACTACAGAAGTTAGGAGCTTCCTAGGAGTAGCTCAATATTGGAGAAAGTTTATTGCTAACTTTTCCTTGATTGCAGCTCCCTTACATGCTTTAACAAGATTGAACAAGGTGTTTCAGTGGGGGGGAAAACAACAGAAAGCCTTTGACATCTTGAAAGAAAATATTAGTACAGCACCAGTATTAGAATTGCAAGATCTTCAAAGTCCATTTGAGATTGAAACAGATGCCAGTGACTATGCCATGGGAGCAGTGTTGATGCAACATGGTAAACCCATATGTTATCATTTTGAGACATTTAATTCTATAGTAGTTAATTATCCCACATATGACAAAGAATTGTATGCATTAGTACAGAGTGTGAAAAAGTGGAAACATTACCTAATGGGCAAAGAAACAGTTATACATATTGATCATCGACCACTTCAATATTTACATTCACAAACTAAATTGCAGCAATCAAGACACCATAGGTGGATGGGTTTTCTACAACAATTTCATCATGTCATCAAATATAAGAAAGGCATACACAATAAGGTTGCAGAAATGTTATCTAGACCAATCATAAATGTATCTACTATACTTAAGCATAACTCAATATTGCATGAAAGCTACATTGAACAATATGATCAAGATGTAGATTTTAAAGATGTATATGCAACTTTAAGTCATGGAAAACAAGTATAAGAATTGAATTATCATGTTAAGGACCAACTCTTATATCATTTGGGAAAGTTATGCATTCCTCAAACTGAAAGAGATAACATAATCCGATAAGCGCATACTTCTCTAATATCAGGTCATTTTGGTGTAAGTAAAACAGTTACACAGCTGCAAAGGTTTTGTTATTGGCCAAAAATGCATGAAACAATTTCTAGATATATTAAAGGGTGTACCATGTGTGCTAAAAGCAAGCCCAACAATAGAAAAATAGGCTTGTACACTCCACTTCCAGTTCCTTCTCATCCTTGGGAAAGTGTTTCCATGGACTTTGATGGGGGATTGCCAAATTCTAGAAAAGGTTATGATTATTTATATGTTATCATGGACAGGTTCAACAAAATGTGTATTTTAATACCTTGTAACAAGTAGATTACACCTGAACAAAAAACAAAGTTGTTCTTTCAACATGTATGGGTTCAATTTGGTTTACCCACTTCTATTGTATCTAATCGAGATTCCCAATTTGCTGGTAAGTTTTGTTCTAGTCTATGGGAGTTGATGGACACTAGATTGAAAAAGAGCACAACATTTCATTGACAAACAGATGGCCAAATAGAGGTGGTCAATAGGATAGTGATCCAGTTGCTCAAGGGCTATTGCAGTAAGCATCCCAAGCTTTGGGATGAACATTTGTGTTATGTGCAACATGCTTACAACCATGCTAAACATTCTTCTACACAAAGATCTCCTTTTGAGACTTGTTTTGGTTTTACACCAAGGTCTCCCTTGGATTTTGTCTTTAGTAAAGACATAGCCGTTGATGGACACAGTGATGTGGACAAAGCAACCAAGTTCATTGAACAGATCTAAGAAATTCACCAGGCAGTGCAGGAACAATTGGAAAAGAGCCAAGCCAAGTACAAGGCAAGGCATGATAAGCATCAAATTGACCGTAGCTTCCATGTTGGTGATCAAGTCCGGCTGTACATCAGCAAAGGCAAAATGAAATGTGAAGGTAAGAAGCTAAAGCCAATAAGGTATGGGCCTTTCAAGATACTTGAGAAAATTGGTGAAAATGCTTTTCACCTTAATTTTCTAGCTTACATGCACATCTATTTAATAGTTAATGCAGAGAACTTAAGACTATTTAAACCTTTGTTGATTGAAGATCCCGAAGAGCAAAGTCAGTTGCCTCCTATTGATGATCTATTGCCTGAATATCTCAATGAGTTATAGGAAGATACAATTTTGGATAGGAAGGTGAGAACTACGCGCAGAGGGGATGTTGAGTACCTGAGAATGAAACTCAAGGGTTCAAAACCAAGCAATGCAGGATGGATAGAGATTGGGCAAGTGAGGAAGCTATATCCTCGCTTGATTGATGCTTAAAAACCAACTTTTGGTGGTCCAAAAGCCTTTTCAGTGGGAAGGCGTGATCCAAATTGATCCTAAAAAACCCTCTAACTCTTCTAAACATTCAAGATCATCGCAAAAGAAGAGACTTTTAAAAATTCGGATTACACTATCGGAAGGCAAAAACATGAAGAAACCAGCGAAATAAGGCTTATCGGAGGTCAAAGGAATAGTGCATTAGAGCCGTCCGATCTGGCCGATCAACAATCCAGATCTGATCAGAAAATCGAAATCGGTGGAGGCTATCAGAGTCTATCAGAGGTGGCTATATGGGAAGCGTGACAGCGATTAGTGCGATTAAACGAGAGCCGTTGATCTATGTGTGCAGATCAATGGTCCAAATTCAATTGCGCTATCGCATCACTGATATATATATATATATATATATATCTATATATATATATATATATATTATATATAGATATATATTATATATATAGATATATATATATATATATATAATATATATATATATATATATATATATATATATATATATATATACCGCGGCCATAGGATCAACGACATGCGATTGCGATATCGCAATATCGCATCGGAGCTATGCAAAGGAGTGGGGCTGATTATGACTATGAATACGATAAACTAGACCCGATAACATTATGAATAATATTTGATAATATTTCAAGTCCGGTAAAAGAGCTTTTTCAATGTAAATCACATTTTCGTTAAATAAATGAAATACAAAGGATAAAGCACCGATGCGATGAAACCAGACCCGAAAGGGTTTATTAATGCTATTTTATACTATTTCAAGTTTGATATGCATGGGATTTTCATATTTTAATGTATTTTTCAAATATAAAGGGAAATCACAAAACATGCAGGCTTTTGGGTGGGCTGTAGGCGGTAAGTGGTTTTGGTCGAGCTTCGCCCGAGCCCATACACTGGCTACCACATGTCTAGGCTAAGGAGAGAGAAAACCGCCATTTTTGGGCAGTTAACCCCTATACAAATGAGCTGCCCGAAATGAACCTTAGCCGTTGGATCTAGATCTCCCAGATCAATGGTGGGGATGCAATAAGCGACATAAAGGTGGACCCAATAGGAGTTATAAGGCGAGATTTATATTATTTCAAATCCGATAAACAACAGATTGGTGAATTTCCTATGTTTTTAGTGTATTTCTCTATGTAAACAGAGAACGCTATTTTTGGGGATTTCAGAGGCTCGATGACCCATTCCGTTATAGAATAGGTGGCCACCATCCCTGAAAGCGTTTAGCAATGATTGCTAACGCTTAGAGGGGGATCTAAGTGGACAGAGGCTGGGAAGCCAGAGAGCCCGAGAAGGAGAAACGAAAAGACAATGTCGATTGGCTTTAAAGCCATAGACTGATAGAAACAGAGTCAAGCAATGTTGAGACAAAGAGCAGATAGAGACAGAGAGTCAGTGAGGAGATTCTATGTACACAAAAAGACTTGGGGGATCCAAGTAAAGCCTTTTTGTTTGTATCTATGTGTGAGACTCAAGTTGAGCTCACTTTTGTAAAAATCAGTTTTTTGAAGACATAATAGAGAGGTCACCACTGAAGGCTGGACCAGGAGACGTAGCCCAGCAGTGTTGGGTGAACTTCTTATTAAACTTGAAGTGTTTATGTGTGTTTGTCTATTATGTTCTTTAACTGCTTCATTGTCTATGTATTTCACAATCTTATCGATCCATTGCACAAAGTAACATAGGCAAATCCATGCACATGAGTCTGTAATACCTTAATAATTGTCTAAAATCTCATCATCAGAACACTCAAGATGGCATAAGTGAAGTTAATTGTACCAAATCATTTCATTAAGAAGGTTATTAGTGTAACTAGTTCCACTAGCTCATATCTACGACCACTTTTCACTTTAATTATTGTGACATTGGATTTCATTACCAACTAGTGATTTTATTGTGAAAAGCTTGTTTGCATGGTTTGAATCCTTAGATTTTTTAGTGTGTTTTAGTTGTTTATTTTTAATTTTTAGAGACCTTGAGATTGGATTGTGAATATTGTTTAATTTTGTGATAAATTTTAATCCTGGTTGAATCACCAATACAATCACGTAGAATGTGAAGTCAACGTCTTGAATACACACCAAGTCAGTTGGAAAAGATAAAAAAAGAAAGGTTAATGAACTAGTAGAAAATGAGATATTAGTGACTAGGTGACTGAAAATGTTAGTCACCACAACTTTTCCAAGTGAAATACTACAAAAAATGAGAAATCTTAAGTGACCGAACTAAAAACGACTAACATAAATAAGTAATTTAGTCGCGGGTTAAAATATGCAACTATCTAATAAGTAATGCAACTAAAAATAACTAACATGAATGACTAATTTTGTCTAAGAAAAAAAATACAACTACCTAACAAGTACTACAATAATATGAATCCGTTTTTTTGTGTTAGTCATCATAATTGTGTCAAGCAATCTAAACTTACAAGTGATAGGGGATTTAAAAGTTGTTAAAGATTGGCTAAAAGGTTATCCTTCCTTAAATACTTCTTCATCGTCACATGGTGTATAGGTGAGCCAATTTTGAATTATTTATCTCTAATAATTTGT
>APFE030817908.1:55520-69596 GCA_000404065.3 Pinus taeda | reverse complement strand
ACCGACATAGATCCATCTTAGCTTAAATTTATTAAAACCTTAATTTAACTTCTATGGGAATATTTTTAGTAGTTGTGGGGATAGAGGATTTAGCTATATCTCAAATTGTAACATTTTCCCTTTTAGATTCAATTAAAAGAATGTTGTAAAATTAAATTAAAATAAAATATTTTTACTATGAAATAAGTTATGGTTTTTTAGTATGTGGTATTGATAAGCCATGGTATTGGCCCATGGTATTGTAACAAAGCCGATTTACAAGTGAATATCCATGGTTAACACTCTTGTCATATTGTTATAAAATATTTTGATTGTGAAATAATTTATGTTTTTTGGGCATGTGGTATTGATAATCCATGGTATTGACCCAATTGTAACAAAGGCTATTTTTTACAAGTTAATAATATCTACTGTAATGTGGGGGTGAATATCCACAGTTAAGAATCTTTTCATATTATTATAAAATATTTTGATTGTGAAATAAGTTATGGTTTTTGGACTTGTAGTATTGATAAGCCATGGTATCGTAACAAATCCTATTCACAAGTTAATAACAAAATCAAAATATAACAAATTGAATTTTATTATTTTTATTAATTTAACATTTTATTATTAATTGAGGTCATATTTAAATGTTTACACTCATCCCATTATAATTTTTAACTTCTTCTTCTTCTTTTTAATTTAGTGTCTTACCAAAAAAAAAAATTCATATTAAAAAAATCATTTAAACAAATTTCAAATTATATATTATTTTATATTATAAATATTTCTTTTCTTTTTCATTTCTAGTTTAGCGTTGGGTTCAAATAAAATATTCACAGATTACAACATCTAATTGTAGCACAACATCTTTCTCTGCCTTGTTGATATCTACGTGGAAATGTGAGAAGAAGGAATACCATCAACATGATCTATGGATTTCATTGGATTCGAATCCCAGATGGAGTTTGCATGGGAAACACCTTAGGAGAGCATCAACGATTAGATAAAGGAAGGGAAGGGTCATTGGGTGTGGAGATTTTGGCCATTTGTACATGGGCATGAATTTGGACTCTGGAGAGTTCTTCCTTTTTACTAAAGATGATTTTTGTTCTTATGGGTAAACAATTTCGAGGGTTTAGATGATCAAAGCATACATTTCATCTAGAGCTCGATATTAAACAACTGTAACCCTGTAATTTCGGATCTCCAAGGTCTGAAATTGCAACCTGCAGTATCCCTCTGTGCCCTCTTTCTAATGCCACTAGTCTGATCGAAATTGGATTCTCCAAGAAAGAGTTATGCCCCACCTCCCAAGATGATGTGTTTATATACTTGTTCACTAGAGCAAACTTGTACGAAGTTCCACGTGTTACTATTTTGACCTTCGAACCTAAAAAAAATACACAGAAAAGTACAGTCTGTCCTCGTTCTGTAGCTTCTTACTAAATTTCAATCTGATGCTTAGAGAGAACGTTATGATAATTTTCCCAAGGTCACCTGTTTAGAATGTAATTCGGGAGTCTACAAAAACCCTAAATTCATCAGATTATATCACCGAAAATATAGTGATACAAGATCTGAAATTCGGACCTGAGTGTCATCAAGATTTCAGATCAAATGGGTTTTAATTTCAGATTTTGAACCTTCGTAGAAAAACAATTATGGAAAAAATTCCACGATGACCTATTTGAGATGAAATTTTGGAGCTTTCAAAAACCCTAACTTCCGCAGATCATATCTCTGACAATATAGCAAGAAAAGATCTGAAATTTGGGGCAAAGGTTCAGACCGATTTCTTCTCAAATGGGTTTTGTTTTTAGCTTCTGAAACTTCATAGAAAAAAGTTATAGCAGATATTCCATGATAATCCAGTGAAACCATAGAATCCAAAGCTCTGATACCAAATGTTATGAAACCAACTCACAAAAAGATAGAAAATGCAGATTAAAAACTTAGAAACTAGCCTCTTCGAGGGGGAAACCTCCTTTACATTACACAAATGAACAATTCTTGGATAATTCAAATGACAAAACCTCCTTTCTATATATAGGAGTCTAAGGGGTCATAATATAACCAAAGCCAACCTAACAATAATAATATAAGGGCACAAAAATAACAATAGTGGGCTTATATGGGGCACAATAATAACAATATGGGGACAATAGGGGCAAAACAATAATGATAAGGGATACAATGACAATAGTAATGGGGGAATCACTAGTATTATAGGGAGCTAACATGCCCCTTTCCTTCAAAAAAGTGTTGTCCTTAACACCTGAGTAGTTTTGGATGCTTTTGTATACAATTATCACCTCCCATCTGGAATCTTCAATGCATAAGTTCTTCCACTTGATGAGATACTCTGAAATTGATCGATTTCATAGCTATCGAGTTCTTGTTTCTTTGACTGCTTCAGGTTCCAATATGATTTTTCCTTCCTCATGAAGTTCTGGAAATATTGTTTGCACTGGGAGCTTGTCACCTATAACCTTATTTAAGCATGACACATGGAAAACTGGGTGCACTCGGGAAGCTACAGGAAGCTCCAATTTGTATGCCATAGCACCTATATTTTGCAACACCTTGTACGGACCATAATACTTTGGTGATAATTTATGATCCTTCTTAGCTTGCTTGGGGGACATTTTTTTATATGGTTGTAGCCATAGGAATACCCAATCACCTACATCAAAACTTCTTTCACTGCGATGTTGATCTGCTTGCTGTTTCATTCTATTCTGCACCAAGGTAAGGTTATCCTTTAAGAGTTGGAGAACTTGTTGTTCATGCTCGATGTGATCTTCCATTGCTTGAACCTTATAATTTTCTCTTAAATATGATGTGATGGATGGTGTATGATATCCATAAAGTGCCATAAAGGGGGTCATTTTTGTTGCAATATGGAAGGAAGTGTTATACCACCATTCAACGAAAGGAAACCATTTGACCCATTGCGTCTGTTTATTACATACAAAGCAAAAAAGATATCCTTCCAAACCTTTGTTTACTATCTTAGTTTGCCCATTAGATTGAGGATGATAAGATGAGCTATGAGCTAATTGAGTACTAAGACAAGAAAATAATTCTGTCCAAAAAATTCCAATGAAAATGGGATCTCTATTGCTTACAATAATCTTTGGGTTTCCATGTAGCTTTTGAATTGTTTCCATAAATGCAGTAGAAAATGTACTCACTTTAAATGGATGAGATAATGCACAAAAGTATGCATACTTGGTAAGTCTTTCAAATACCACCATGATAAAACTCTTTCCTTTAGACTTGGATAAACCTATGATAAAATCCATTGAAGCCTCCTCCCAACGTTGGCTTGGAATGGATAAAGGTTGTAATAGACCTAGTGTCTTAATTGTTTCAACTTTATTTTGTTGGAAAACCAAACATTTCGCCACAAAGTTTTGAATATCCAATTTAAGGCCATCCCAAAAAAATTCCTTCTTAACCCTGTGGGAGGTTTTTAGAAATCTAGAATGCCCTCCTAAGGGAGAGTAGTGCAATTCCCTAAGAATATTTTGTTTGAGTTGGGAATTCTTACATAGGTATGACTGATATTTGTACCATAACAAATCATTTTTCCAGCTAAATGTATCAGAGGTACTGGGATCTTGTTGTAACTTTTGAATGAGTGCCCACACTTCTTCATCATTCTTCCATTCATCCCTTGCTTTGTTTATCCAATCTGGTTGGATAATAGAAATGGCACAAAAGAAATGCTTCCACATCCTCATCCTTTCTTGAGAGTGCATCTGCCACAACATTTTGCTTCCCTTTTTTGTAGATGATTTCAAAGTCATAACCCAACATCTTTGTGACCCATTTTTACTGCTCTTCTGAAGATAGTATTTGTTCTAAAAAGTATTTAAGACTATCATGATCTGTTTTAACCTTGAAGTGTCTTCCCATTAGGTAGGGTCACCATTTCTTAAGTGGATGTAGTATTGCCAACATTTCCTTCTCATAAATAGCTTTGTGTAAATACTTTCCTTTGATTGGACGACTTTCGAAAGTAATGGGTCTTTCTTCTTGCATTAAAATAGCACCAATTCCATTTCTTGAGGCATCACATTCCACAATAAAGGTTTTTGTGAAGTTTGGTGTAACTAAGACTGGTGCTTGGAACATTTCCTCTTTAATATGTTCAAAGGCCTTCGTTGCTTCTGGAGTCCATGAAAATTCATCTTTCTTCAATGATGTTGTTAGAGGTGTTGCTATTCTCCCATAATTCTTGACAAACTTGCAATAATACCCTATCAAGCTGAGAAATCCTTGTATATGCTTTATGGATGCGGGGATTTTCCATTCCTTAATGGTTTTAATTTTTCTAGGGTCTACCTTAACACCTTCATGAGATACAATATGACCAAGATATTCCACCTCTTGTACTCTAAAGAAACATTTGGAGATTTTTGCATATAATTGTTTCTCCTCCAATAGTTTGAGCACTCTCTCAACATGTTGAACATGATCCTTCCAAGACTTGCTGTAGATTAATATATCATCAAAAAATAATAACACAATTTTTCTAAGGGTGGGTTTGAAAATTGAATTCATCAAACCTTGAAATGTAGAAGTTGCATTGCTAAGACCAAAAGGCATGACCAAAAATTCGTAATGACCCTCATGAGTTCTAAATGTTGTTTTTGGAATGTATTCAATCTTCATTCTAATTTGATGATATCCTGAAGAAGATCCAACTTGGTGAAGTAAATTGATCCAATAATTCATCAATGACATAAATGAGAAATTTATCTTTAATAGTGAGCTTGTTGAGCTTCCTATAATCTAGATGCATGCACATGATCCATCCTTCTTATCAACCAATACTACTGGAGCAAAGAAAGAACTTTGACTAGGTTGAATTATACTAGCCTCTAGCATTTCTAAAACCATACATTCAATTTCACTCTTTTGGGCATTGGGATATCATTAAGGCTTGATGTTTGGAGGAACACTTTCTGTAATCAAATGAATAGCATGATCATGATCAAGAATATGTGGGAGGCCTTTGGGAGTCTCAGATACCTTGGAATGATGGTCCAAGACCTGTTGGAGATTTGGAGAAATAGATGATTTCGATGTGGGAACCTATAGTGAACATAATTATGTAATTACGAATCATTGTTCTTTCTTTAGAAGCTTTTTCATTTCGTTAGAGCTGATTATCCTTCTCGGTTTCCCTGTGATACCCCTTAATTCAACTTCCTTTCCCTCTAAAGAAAATTTCATGAATAGTTCTTGAAAATTAAAATCTATTGTACCCAAGGATTGTAGCCATTGGACTCCTAATACAACATCAGCACCACCCATTGGAATGGAAAGCATTGGGCTATTCAATACATATTCTCCCATGGATAGCTTGATATTATGCACTTACCTGAGCAAGTTATGGTTCCTCTACTTGCAACCATCACTTGACACTTTGGTGTTGGATATAGGAAGCAATTCAATTCCTTGGCTATCTTACAATGAATAAAATTATGGGTACTGCCTGAATCAATCAACACTATTACCTTTTTCTACTTGACATGCCCTTCTATCTTGATAGTTTGAGGAGTGGTAATTCCAGCCAATGCATTACAAGATATGGTCATATTCATTTCTTCTTTCTCGAGGGTTTTTTCCTCGTGTATATCCTCTTCTTTTGACGTTTCTTTTTCCTTTTCTTCCTCCTCTTCACAATCTATGTAAAATAATTTCTTCTCAGCACACTTATGACCTTTAGTGTATTTGCTATCACAAGTGTAACAAAGCCCTTTTCTCTTTTTTCTTACAATTTTTGTGGTGTCAACCTTGTAGGTTGTGGATGGCTAGGGGCAACAACACTTCCATCTTTATAATTGTGAGTGGTAGGCTTCCTTGTTTCCATAATTTTTCTTTCCATTTTTCTTACCAACCTGAACACCTTCTCCAATGAATCAGGTTCCCAAAGGTGAACCTCATGTCGGATGTTATCCTTTAAATTCCTTATGAACACATCAATCCTATGCTCCTCTGGAATATATTTTACGCTTATATTCAATTTTTGGAAGTCCTCAATGTGCTCCATCATTGAACCATTTCTTTTTGTATCCTCATAATGTGTATCATCTCATTCATAAAAATAGCCCAAGTGACAATTTGTTTACGAGAGCAAAGCCATCGATACCATACAAATTGATTGGGTTCCAAATATAGAGTTGCAATGCGTACCTTTTGTGTGTTTTGGACATTTTGGAGATCAAAAAGTTGCTCCATCTATAATATCCATGTTGCGGGATCCTTGCCATCAAACTTCCTCATGTCGATCTTTGTAACATGGTGGTTCCTTGATCCAATGTTAGAGTCTATGAAATCATGATTAACATTTATTTTGTTATCATCATGAGTTTCCTTTACTACTCTTTCACCATTAGTATTCTTTTCCAAATCTTTCATCTTAGCTTCCACACCATCCATATTAGCTTCCACACCATCCATCTTAGCTTCCACGCCATCCATCATAGCTTCCACATCATACATCTTAGCTTCCACACCATCCATCTTAGCTTCCACACCATCCATCATAGCTTCCATGCCATTCATCTTAGCTTCTACACCTTTCTTTAAACCATCCATATTAGCTTCTATGCCTTTCTTTAAACCATCCATCTTAGCTTCCACACCATACATCTTAGCTTCTACGTCTTTCCTTAAACCATCCATCTTAGCTTCTGTCACTTTTTGTGTGAGTGAAATTTGTTGCACTTGTTCTCGTAGTTTTGATATATCATGTTGCATTTATTCCTCTTCTTCATGAATCATGCTATAGCTTTTAGGTTGCTTACTAGGTGTTTCCATTTTCTTTCTTCAGGGTAGCAATTACTGATAATAATGCTTCACTATGCCCTTTGAATTCCTTCAAACTAATTTTCCAAACCAAAACTTATGCAAAAATTTTCAAAAAACTACACACCTTTTTTCAATTTGTAGGAGTTCGATATTGAACGACTGTAAATCTGTAATTTCGGATCTCCATGGTCTGAAATTGAGACATGCAGTATCCCTTTGTGCCCTATTTCTAATGCCACCAGTCTGATCGAAATTGGATTCTCCAAGAAAGCGTTATGCCCCACCTCCCAAGATGACCTTCTTGTATACTTTTTCAGTAGAGTGAACTTGTACGAAGTTCGACAAGTTATTGTTTCAACCTTCGGACCTAAAAGCAATACAAATAAAAGTATAGTCCATCCTTGTTCTATGGCTTCTTACGAAATTTTAATCTAATGCTTAGAGAGAACGTTATGACGATTTTCCCAAGGTCACCAGTTTAGAATGTAATTTGAGAGTCTACAAAAACCCTAACTTCCTTAGATTATATCTCCGAAAATATAGCGAGAAAAAGATATGAAATTTGGACCTAAGCATCACCAAGATTTTGGCTCAAATGCATTTTAATTTCAGAGTCTGAACCTTCATAGAAAAAAATTATAGCGAAACTTCCACGATGACTTATTTGAGATGAAATTCTGGAGCTTGCAACAACCCTAACTTCTACAGATCATAGCTCCGAAAATATAGCGAAAAAAGATATGAAATTTGGAACCGAGGTTTAGATCAATTTCTTTTCAAATGGTTTTTTTTTAGATTTTGAAACTTCATAGTGAAAAGGTTATAGTGAAAATTTTACGATGACTTCTTTGGAGCAACGAAACTCTAGAATCCAAAGCTCTGATACCAAATGTTATGAAACTAACTCACAAAAAGATACAAAAGATAGATCAATGACTTAGAAACTAGCCTCTTTGAGGGGGCAACCTCCTTTACATTACACAAATGAATAATTCTTGGATGATTCAAATGACAAAACCTCCTTTCTATATATAGGAGTTTAAGGGGTTACAGTATAACCAAAGCGGACCTAACAATAATAATATAAGGGCACAAAAATAACAATAGTGGGCTTCTATGGGGCACAATAATAACAATATGGGGACAATAGGGGCACAACAATAACAATAAGGGATACAATGACAATAGTAATGGGAGTATCACTAGTAATATAGGGACCTAACAGTTGAGGGTTTAAATTTTATGATAATGCAAATCTTCATTGCAGCGAATAATTCACCAAAAGGCAATGCACAATTAAGCATTTTTCATGTCCTTATTGTACAAAGGGTTTAATTATTATGATAATTCAGATCTTTACTACGACCAACAATTCATCAAAAGACAATGGAAAAGTAAGAATTTTGCATGTCCTTATTGTAGAGATTACCTTGCTCCTCATTAACTTTTCTAGGGTCAGAACGCATGAAATTTTATTTTTTCTTTTCACCTTTTTTTTAGTGTTTGATTGTTTGTGTAATGAACTCTACCATGCCCAAATTCAAAGGGCTCGAGTGATGCAAGAAAATTTTCTAGTAGGATGCAAATACTAAACCTTCCTCAAACTTTGTTACATGAAAATAAAATTTCTTATAATCATGAACATAAAATATTTTTTGTTTCATCCTTAGCTTCTGATCTCAATGCCTATAATTTTAAACCATGTTACTATATTTTAAGTATAATATACTTAGATCCAATAAAGCTTACAACTCTCCAAAGATTAGGCTAATTTCAGCTAAAAACAAGGAACCTGAATGGCTTTTTCAATTTAGACTCAATGCTTACAGACAATGATTAAAATGGAAGAACCCAGATGGTCTGATAACTTTTACCCACCCATCAATTTCCAAGGCCTTTGTTATTATTCTAAACCTAAACAGAGAGAGTAGTAGAAGAAGAGGAGCCTGGATGACGTGGAATTAGACTTGCTTGATACTTTTCAAAAGCTGGGCATGCCCTTGACTAGAAGAAGAGATTGACCAACGTCGTTGTAGATGTTGTTTTTGATAGTGTTTTCATTGCTACCATGCATAGGTAGACTCTATAGGAATTTGAGGTTATCTTTTGTTTTTTATAAGAGGTATTTCGGGTGTATCTTGATCTAGTTAGGAAGTA
Source organism: Pinus taeda (assembly GCA_000404065.3). NCBI lineage: Eukaryota > Viridiplantae > Streptophyta > Pinopsida > Pinales > Pinaceae > Pinus > Pinus taeda. The sequence continues at coordinate 60,629 of APFE030817908.1, read as the reverse complement.
TCTTGGCAGGGTTGTTCCTCCTGCTGATAACTATTATGCTACATTGTAATTTTTTAGTGATAGATCCTTCTATTAAATCCCCAAACACACTTTCTCACCCATGGAAATATCCGCTTATTTCAGGATGAATGAGATGAAGACCAGACAGTTTGAGAGGACTCTTATTGTTGTAGATGAGAGGAGTTCTATGAGGTGAGAGGAGTTCTGTGACATATATTGAAGGATGCACTACACCATTTTATGACACCAATCATCTCCATGCCACAGTAGTGGATCTCTATTGCATCAAGGGAGCAATGATAAAGTATTCCATTGTAGAGAATTGGTATGTTGGGAACAAGGAATGTAGACGTGGTATTTATAATTTTATTACAAAAAGAGGTTTGTGCGATGGAGACAAATCAAGGATTTCATGGACCTGAGTAGAGAGTGGTTTGAAAATCATCTGGAAATACTCAAGCATTGTTTTGAAAGGCGATGATGCAATTGGAGAGTTCTATTTTGTTGCCTTGAAAAATAACTATCAATAGGGGGGACAAAGATGATTCATGTAGGGAAGAATTGCAAGAGTAGGACCTTTTCTAAAATTATATCTATAGGCAAGCCAAGGAACTACTACAGAGGATTAGTGTAGGTGCAACCAAATTCTCATAATGCAAGGAATTTTTCATAGTGTAATTCCATGCTCATCAGTGACCAGGCAGCTGAAAATACTTATCATTACATTCAGGTACAATTTGAGTTGCATTCTAAAGTCTCTAATTTCATTTATTGATAGTCCTTCTTATGTCCTTGTCTCTCTTAATTTCATTATGGTAGGATTGGAATGGGTTAAAAAATCAAGCATACCATTGAGTAAAATAGACACCCACATGTCACTACATGTCATTGTGCATACTCTCTATTTTTTATACAATTATAAGTGAGCAATATGATGTGTGCAAAACTAAAAATCCTAGCACGATGAATCCAGTCTTAGCATGGAAATTGAAACAAAGAATCATAAAATATCAATAAATTTGTGACACGGAGTAAAAAACACAATAAAAGATTTTATGCCAACATTGTCTATTTAGTGCAAGATACTACTAATATTTCATATTTTCCAGAGATGGTGAATGTCATGAAGATTCCCTCAAGCAAAGTTACTAACTTGAAGATAAGATAGTCAGTGCAGCTATTTACTTTAAATATGCTAAATTTAGGTAATTAAAACAAGTTCGAAAATAACTAGAAACATGACCCCTATTTATTTTAAATAGGTTAAATGTAGGTAATTAAAACAAGTTTGAAAATCATTAGAACACCACCACCACATCATTTTATTTCCAGTTGTACAAGATAATATTGAATAAAATTATGAGCACTTCCATTTAAACTGGCCGTACATAAAATAACAAATAAGGTTGATGCTTTTAAAAGCTACATTCATCATTAAATATAAGATATGACAAGGATAGCTCATAATTTTAAAGGCTATATCCATCACCAACTATAATATAAGAGTCAATGAGATAAGAAAATGTTTGTCTTGATATAACATGTAAACATCATATTACTTATAACTCATGTATATTGTATCTTATTGTGTATAGAAATATTGAAGGGGAATGAGTAAGCATTTTCACACCCCCTTGGTTGGTGAAGAACCAATTCAATGTTATTTTTCGTGGATTATTAAGTTATTAACCAAAGATAAAAAAATGTTAGTCTCTTAAATGAATAAAAGAAGGATATTTAGAATGTTATATAGAAGTTACATTTCACGTAGCTATATCTACCCTAACATAACTATAATATTCCAACTCCATTTTTTTATATAGAAGTTACATTTCATGTAGCTATAGAAGTTACATTTATGTTTTTTAGATAGAAGTTACAATTTACATAGCTATATCTACCCTGACATAACTATAATATTCCAACTCCATTTTTTCACACTTTTCAACATTTTAAAGATTTGTCTATTTTAGTGTGATTATGCAATTAAATAGTTGATATTGTTTAAGACATCTTCTATTTGCAAAATTTTGGATTCTTAAGTGGGATCTTGGGTAGGTTTTCGTTACTACCATATATCATGTTTTAATTAGATTGTGTTTTATGATTCACCCACGAAACTTTAGGAGAAACCTTGAATTGCATGCTTGTTTCCATTATACATCTAATATTTGCAACCTTTTCCATGTGAAGAACCTAATAGCCATGTTGAACATGAAGCAAGTACCTCAAAAATTGGGGAATATTAGTTATTCTATTTCCAAAGGGGGATAGATCCAGAGAAGGAAATGACAACTATCATAAATGGTTTTTTTCGGGTTGTATTTAATGAAATCTGACTAGAATTTGTTACTAAAGTAAATCATTTGATGAATTTGAAGCTTGAAGGTAGTGTTGAATAGGTGTTGCAAGGTATCTCTATAGCACTATCTATCTACATGATTCTAGTTCCATGAGATGGTGTCTCAATAACACTATTATCCAGTGATGGGTGATAGAAGTAGATAGCTTTCTCATTTCCTACAAGTAAATTGTATCATTATATTTTTACAAAATCTTGGAATGTGTTCAAAGTTTTTCTTAGAAAAGGAAATATGTATGTACTCTTGAATTTATCTACGTTGCAATTAGATCAAGAATAAAGTTTTCACTACAATTAATTGAGATCTACCATGTATGTTTACTTTACTACATGAAATTATTGATTTGTTAGATCCCAACTAGTTAGGGTCGAATTTATTTTTGTTGTAATGAGATTAAGAATAAAGTTGTCATTTTAATCACTAAAATCTACCATGTAAGATTTTTTCACTACATGAAATTTTTTATTTGTTAGAGCCCAACTTATTAGATTATGAAGAGTCCTCTTTCATGACAATAATTATGATTGCTCCATTCTTGCTCAAAGAATTAGATATTACATAAAGGTGGAAAACAAATGAGATGCAACTGAATGATTTCTGTTTTAAAATGCGTGGAGGGAGTATAAAATCATTTTTAGTTGTGTTCAAATATTTTGGAGAACCCACTAAAGTGCTTCATTTTCCTCCTAGTTAATTCCATTTCTACTATCCCAATGCTTCTAGAAGTTCTTCTCCAAAGTGATCTCTTAACTATCTTGGAGGGAAATTGATTACTTGATTGGAACCCATGGATTACAATTTTATTAGGAGCAACAGATGAGAAAGCTTCATATTCTTCAATTTATTTCTCAAGTTAAAATCATATCGAACGATTTCCTTTCTATTTAATTGATACAACAATCACTTGAGCTTTTGTTAGGATTTTGAGACCTTTTTCAGTGAATTTTTTTTTGAAAGTTATGTTCTCAATTAAAGAAATTAAATAAAAGGTGAAAATGATGCAATGGAAGGATTTTCTATTTTAGTGCCTAAGAATTCCTTGCTAATGTGAAGGGATTGGTATTTTCTTGACTCAATATTAGTCACATTTGACTTCCTAGCATTTCTTTTAATTTCATTTTTGTTGTGTTTATATTGTTATCCTTGAAGTTGGTGATCTACTATGAGCTTAATAGGAAGTATTAACTACTAAGTACTCTCCAAGGTGATTTTGATGGATGACTAATTTTAAATGTCCCTACTTGACACTTTAGTATTACATGATCATGCAAAGAAATTATTAATCAATATTAAAGGGAAGACGATTAACGTGAAATGTTTCTTGGCTTGTCATAAAATTACTTCATTTTGGCCCCCAATAATATATTTGAGGCTACTTTTTGTTGTTACTTGGGGAGCTTCCCTTTGGCTTAGAAAAACATTGAGGATAAATGTCCATTGCATTGACATTGGACATCATCAAAGAGGAATTCACCAAAAGAAGTAGAGGACATGGACACAATTGATACAATGAGCGAATAACCGCTAGAGAAACACTGGGGCACCATAATTTCTCATGTATTTAGATTCACTCGAAATTAAGTAGTCACAAAAAGTACCTTTTTTCCATATATTTTCATGTATATAGATATATTAAAAACACAATTTCAGAGTAGTTATTCAAACTAATAATTATCTTATAGTCATAATTGATAATTAAATAGTATAATATGGTTAATGTTATAGGACACAACTATAGAATCTGATTGTGAGGGGCATTGTGACAGTATACGTACACTTCTCAATGTATTAGGCAATCATCTCTTAGAGTGTGATATCCATCCAACGAAATGTACTCCCAGAGACCATTGTGGGATTAAAATTTTTTCTTCCAGTGGACAAGTAGTGATATATTTTCTTAGGTCTTAGTGTTATGCTTCCATAAGGTTTTGACACTACTCACAACTAGCACCTTCATTCAACCAAGTGAGGTACTCATCCTGGAAAGTTGAATCATTTTGTCTCCACAATCCAATATGATGTTGGATCAATCTCATGATCCTAAAAACATAGGTCATAATAGCAAGGAACGTTTACTGTGGGAAAAATAATATCCAAATATAAGTAACATGACTCTTTTAGAATGAGTAATAAGGATATTTTTAATATTGATCCTTTTTTTCCATTTGTTTTTACAAGTTATCTATTACCTAATATTTTTAAGATGTAACTTAGTTGGTATGATTGTGCCTAAGTTTTGTTGAAGGTTGAATACTAAGTTCCTAAGGTGTTATTATGTATGATGACGTTTTATTTTCTTTGTTCATATAGGTAATTTAGCTGCATAGTGGCCACTATCGAATGTTGAGGTATATGTCGTATAAATATTTTATAGTCTACTTTATTTTACATTCAAGTATTCATCGTATTTCATGTATTATAATATACATTGTATCTTCTTTAATTTTCGGGAGAAGAACTCAATATTGATGGTAAGAAGCATCAATTGAAGAAAGAGGAGAACAATAACATTTGAGTGACAAATAAAAAATGAGAGAGAGAAGAGAATTTGTCCAGTGATACCCTTAGAGTCAATATCTTGCATAAGACACACTCATAGAGACTAATGGTCAAGCCTTCAAAGTTGGTGAATTCACTTACAATGCTTTGGCAACACAGTGAAAATGTTTTGAAATGATGAAACAATATTTCATGTGTAAATTGTAGTCCAACCAATATTAAGTTGGAAACTCATATTGTAATACTT
>APFE030817908.1:706-54860 GCA_000404065.3 Pinus taeda | reverse complement strand
TAATATATTTTGTTGTATATTTGGTCATTAATTGCAACAATTAATGACTAAACCAATGAAAACTTTATGACCAAATTTATAACTAAATATACTACTAGATGGTAAAATTGAGGAAACCAATTAATGACTAAGCTAAAAATGACTAAAAATTGGTCATGTTATAAGATACTGTAAATTAGCTACTATTGGTCATCGACTGAAAAATGGTCGTTTATATGCAAATTTTTGTTGATTTTTTAGTAACTAATTAGTCATTTTGTACTAGTGAAGTCAACAGGATCAAAAGCCTCAGATGAACATGAAACTTCAATAGTTTTATAATATGAGACAATAGAAACTAAATTCAATCCAACACAGGAAGTAGTCCACACATAATCTAACACTAGTGAAGTTTCGGACACTGAACTTACCGAACCAGACATAGAACATCCTGAAGCTGAACTTTCTCAACCTGAATCACCTTCGGTTGTTTTACCTCCTACTCTTGAGCCACATTCACCTCGAAGTAAGCTGATAGTAATGGTTGAATTACCTCCCGAGTTAATTAGCATTGAAGATGTTTCCAAAGAAACAAAGACACCTCATTCTCCATTTACCGGTACTAAAAATTTTGATCCAAGAGCTCCTTTCCCTCGTTTCCGACCTAATCCTTTGTATTCTACAACTTTGAGTTTTTTAGGTCTGAATTTGTCGTAGCCACACTATTTTTTATTCACCATAGGTAAATATTTCATAAATTCCAGTTGGGAGCGAACCTATTGATTCATCCATGTTTACTAGCTCCCTAGAATCACTATTGTATGGTGGTCCATCAGTTCCTCCCAAAACTTCTACTTGGTCTTCTGGTTCATCTATGTCTATTGTTTAGAACATGAGTTCTGTGCATGAAGCGTTTACAGCATCAGATCAACATGTTCACATGGTGTCTGGTAATTCAAGTAACCCTTAAGTAACCCCGACTGGAATTTATTACCAGCCTAGGGGACAACCACCTTATCCTCCACCTAGAGGACAACCTATTGTTGGGTTCAACCTTTTATTAGAAATTATGATCAGATACCTCAGCTCGACTTAGGTCAACTAGCTATAAATCAACCTTTACTTGGTACTCCTTATCTTAGGACAAAGACAATTTTGAATCATGCTTTTAATCAACAATATGGTCCAGGTGCTCCAAAAGTGCCACTTTATCAACCTGTTCCACCTATCAGACAAGCTATTCCTCAAATACATGTTCCAAGTATTGTTGTATATGTCCAACAACATGTTTAGGGAATTCCTTAAACGATTGTCCAATAATCTATTCAAGGAATTCCTCAAACACCTATTCAACAACCAATTCAATGACATGTTCAGAGTTTTGCCATATACCCATGTTAAAAAATTTGTTTCATAGTCGGTTCCAAGTTCTCCTGAGCCACCTATTCCAGGATTATCACAAAAGACCGTTCCAGTAATCCCTCAAATATTTGTTGCTTAGGCTACTAAGGAGATCCCACAAGCTTCTTGTTATCAAATTGTTCCTATCGTCCAGTCTATACCATAGATTCGTATCGGTCAACCCATTGCCAGAACAGTGAAAACACTTTTTCAAGGTCAAGCTTTCCAAATCCCACCTTTTCAAGGTCAATCTTATCATGTTGCACCTTTTCAAGGACAAGTTTTTCAACCTCCACCTTTCCAAGGCCAAACTTTCCAAAACCAACCTTTTCAAGGTCAATTCATTCAAAGTAAACCTGTTCAAAGTCAATTTGTTCAAGGTCAACCTTTGCAAGTGCATCCTGTGTGATGTGGCTCATCAATGGGTAAATTATATGGACCTTAATGTAGCTGTCCAACTTATTAAAATCAACTTTTTTCATAATTATTTATATGTTTAGTTATATTTTCCTTAATGATAAGGGTAAAGATGAGATGTCATGTCTTGTGGTGTAACGTGCATTTATTGTAGGTTTTGGAGAAAATTATGGCTAATTAAAGTGAAAGAAATCGAAGGAGACGAGAAAGAGGGGTTCTAGGAGATGGGATATCCCTCCTTAACTCCTCACTCACTCGAAGATTCCTCCAAATCTCATTAGCTCGGAGTTGCAAGCAACCGAGTCATTAAGATCATTGGTAGCCAAGCCAGTGATAGTTGAAAACTAGTTGATCTCGAGTTTGGGAGCCAAGCCTCCCTAAATTTAATGAAGTTGTTAGTAACTTCAGTTGTATAAATAATAAGGCCTATAACATTATTAATATTTGACTTTTTTTATTGTAGCCAAGAGGCATTTTCGAGTTGAGACATTGTGATTGATCACTCTTGTGTATTCTTGATATTTTAATGAAAATGAGAAACATTCCCTTGATCTAGTACTGAGTTGACTTAGAGGGCTGAAGATCTTGGGTTAGGGCCCAACCCTAGTAGTAGAGGTTCCTCTTTTTGTATATGCATGCTTAGATTACATTCATACTTAGCTATTGAACTGATTTGGGTGTTGTTAATTTGCAAGTATTGGTATGATTAATTAGCTTGCTTCCATTTGTTGATAGTTAGAACAATGGTATCATAGTGACAGAAGGCATTTCACAAAATCGATGATAGTGGTTTTCACCTCATCTCTCTCTTTTGGGATCATGACTTGAGGGATACTTTCATATAGCCAAAAAATAGAGTTCTTGCTTTTCTTCATAATCTAGGGTTTATTGATGAGTAGGTCATTGTCTTTAAGTTCCTTAGGATGAGTTGCAATTGTCACTTTTGGTCTCTTAATTTTTGCATTGGTTTCAAAGCACTTCCATTCATCAACTTAGCCATTAGATGGTAATAACTATGTTTTCTTCCATTTAATAAATCTTTCCCATGTATAGATGAATTTGTGCATAGATGCATACAAGAATGTGTGCTGTTGTAGGAGATTCTACATTGTAGGCAGACCTCATCTCATTTTCCTCATCCAAGCCTTATCCACCAAAATCCACTAAAATATCAATCCAAATTCTTGTTTTATAAGCAAAAATGGCCATTTCCATTGAGCAAATCCAACCATCTTGAAGGACTTGATTGAGCTCTGGATAGTGTTCACCCCCTCCATGCCTTATTATCCCATTATCTACATTTCTCACACTTCATTCCACCTTCTAAACCACTTCCTAAGCTTTCGGTCTGTTTCTTGTATTAAAACAAGGGATCATGTAGGAGAACTAGGACATCCTATAGTTTTCATGTAGGAAATCTCGTAGCAGCATGTTTTGAGCCCGAATTTAGTAATATCATCATTGAAGATGGGATTAGGCCTCTACTTGACCTCCATACCATTAAGAGTATTCTAACCCTCTTCCTCCATACATGTCTCCGCTGCCAAAGAACAAGTGAAGATTAACATTTTCATTCATAAAATGAAAAGATAAAGATAAAGAATTCTTTTTATTTCTTAATTAGCACATGCATGTGATAAATAAGGTTAAGCTAGGTTTCTTTTGCATGCAAAATGTGTCAATGAGTAGATAGATAATTTCATGTCACTTTACAATTATCTTCCAATTTAGTCTTTCATTCCTTAATAGGCAGCATTCCTTTTCTTTCATTTAGGATAATTTTCCCTTCTCCAATTGGTAGTCAGACTTCTTCTAGTCAATAGAAGACTAGTTTGAGAAACCCTCATGGTATATCGCCCCAGTTGAACAGTTACAAGAGTAGAAAATTACATCTATTTGTGTATACAACACTGTCACCTCCAAGTTTGTACGAACCCCAAGTTGATGAAGTAAAGTTGGTATCCCCAGGAGTTGCAGCATTCTTGCTGCAATACTAGTGCTCATCACTTTTTGGTGCCATTGTGAGGGAGGTGTCTGAGTAGATGTGATTTCTACTTTCTTTCTTTCTTTCCATTCTGCAATTAGTTCTTATTAGTGTTAGTATATGCATACTTCCATCAGGGATCAAATCTTCTCTTTGCATTTTCATTTTAGATGTCTCATACTGAATTTTTGGATCATTCCATTAGGTCATGTCAAAATGATCCACTGATGGTTGTCTTCTTCTCAAAAAATGAAATCTTCCCTCATGAGGTACATTTGCTGACCCATCTCCACGTTGTATCCAGTTGTGGTTTCAAATATGTTATTTTTAGTGTCAAGGCAATTGTCTTTCCATTAGGTCTTAAGGTTCATTTCCAAGGTCAAAAGCATCATTTTAAGTGTAAATAAAGGGCAGAAAAAGTATGAGGATGACCATTAAACAAAAAGTGATTGCTAATAAGTCATGGTTATTATACAAAGATCTTATTTCACTAATGTAATTTTCGTCAAAAAACATGTTTTGAGATGAAAACATAGTATTTTTAGTTGATTTATATTTTTTGATGTAATTCAGTTCATTTTATGTAATAAGTGTTCCTAGCTACCCCAAGCATTTCTCCTTGCTGCAAGAAAATGAAACTATTGAAGAAATAAATTCAATCAGAACATCCATCCACCTGAAAAGAGACAAATAAGGAAAAGCATTAAATAGAGATTTGAAGACAAGGAAAAAGTTCCAAAACATTAGAAAGTGGGTTTTTCTTAAGAAAAACCAAAATCAACCTCTATATAAGATGTCAAATTCCTTTTCCAAATTCATCACTTTCATTTGACAAAGAGAAAGAAGAGCATTGAAGGAGAGGGGAATTGAGGCCAATTGGTGGCTAAGCAAAAAAGGAGGCGCTGTGCACAGAGGCCAGAGTGCTACACATAGGGACGGAGCACTGTACATAGGGCAATTTTATCCTGAATTTTCACTTCATTGTGCCATGACTGTAATTTTGAGTTTTCTCTCATGGATGATGTTTTTACTGAAGTGAATTGTAACTAGGCATGTAAATAGGATGGATAATAGTTACTAGGATGTAAATTCATTAGATCAAAAGTCATCTTGAGGACAAATGAATCAGTTTCCTCCCTTTTAGAGGCAAGTTGTTAGGTTACTTAGATTCAAGTTTCTTGTTCAGTTTTTGATGGATTAGTTCCTCATCCTATGGATTCGACCCCTGAGGATGGGAGAAGGTCAAATAAATGTCTATTTCTTCTTATTCTTTCACATTGTAAAGGGTTGGACTCAGTTGGATGCTTATGTTTTGATTAGATATCATTTTGTATCAGTTTTAGCAGGAGATTAATGAAAAGTTGTAGCTATTTCTTTGGGATCCATGTGCTATGATGTTCAGTTTAGATTTTATTATGTTTTCATGTGTTAAAATGTATTGTTGACTCCATTTCATCATTTCATACTCTTTAAGTGGATGTTTTCAAGTTGATGGAAGAACCCATAATATTCATGCTTTGTTTTGGAAAAATATTCACAGTCTATATTTTCTTTAGTTTAGGAAGAATCCATGTTGCTTACATGATCTTTCTAGCTCCTCACCTGTCTTGAAATCACCTCACCCATCAAACCCTAGAGTGCTGAGCTTTGTGCCTACCTTGCCCCATTGAACTGGGCCTGCAATTTTGACCTAATTTCCTTGCCCTAACTGTTTGTCTCCTCCTGATCTAGCAAAACCCTTCAAAATCAAATCAAACCTTATGCTACTATACCTAGCCTAATATCGATTTCCTAATCCAGTCATGTCGGCTGAGATCCTTATAGAGAGATCCCTTTCTTGGCCTAGTAGGGCTAGCTACTTGGCTAAGCGTGGTTTATGGTTACGTTGGAATTGCCTTCCTTCAACCTAAGGTTCAATCCAGGTGATAATAGTTCCATTCAACAAGTAGTTGAAATTTGGGATTTCTTTCTTTCCATTCTACAAGAAGTTAAAAAAAAAACCCTAAAAAAAACAAAACTCCTTTCATGCCTCGTAGGAGTAGAGAAAATTTAGGGAATTTTTTTCCAAATACCCCCACCACATAAAATAGCCAACCTTCCCTCTTCATTGATGGTTGTTGGTGAGCACCAGTATTGCAGCAATAATGCTACAACTCCTGGGGCTTCCTACTTTACTTTTATCAACCCGGTAGTTTGTAACAAACATGGAAGCGACGATGCTGTATGCACAAGTACTAGCTCTTACTGCAGGTTGTCACTTGATTAGCCGGTGCAAGTTTGCTAGGAGCTTAAGCCAACTTATATGAGTTCTCAGAAGAAACTTTGATTGTGATGAAAGAAAACTAACTCTACAGGGGCTATTCTATTTGCAGAAAGAGAAGGAGAACTGAAATGTAACGCAAACCCTAGCAAACCCTAATTTACCTATTAACCCTACTTTTGCAAGAAAAGAGATGAAAACTGAAGAAATGAGTCCAACTGACTACTGCAGAGGTAAGTTGCATTTATTCAAGCTACTTTTGAAAGGAAAGGAGAAGAAAAAATCTTTTTGTTCTTTCGAGTGTTTTTATGTGAAATTATTATGCTTGTGATTTATCTGATTGTGATTGTGCATAGGTTTGGTGGCAAAGGAAGATGGATTCAGCTATTGTAGAGGTGGAGGAAGGTGTGAAGAGGTCCTGAGAAGCCCCTAGTACCCTTTTGAATACTTTCATGGTGATCGGAATTTGAAAAATCACTTATAGGAAATTCTACAAGAGGCTGCAGCGGATCTACAGGAGGATATACAAGAGGAGGCCGAGAGCTATTTTTCGAGTTTTGAAGGTGGAAAAATGATGGGAAAGGGGAAATGAAGGCTAGATGAAGGTGTTGAGGTGTCTAGAACTTGTCAAGGAAGATCAAGAATGAACGTGATGGTTGGATTTGTTCAAATGGTAAGAAAGCAACTTTATGGAGAAAAACGTAGAAATTAGGGCAGATTGGCGAAATGTTGTGAATGACTTGGGAAATCTATGAAAAGTGAGCTAGTGCTAGCTGTTCTATGGATGGATGGTGAGCTGAGATGTTCTATAAGAGATCTGCACATTTACTTATCAAAACTGACCAAAGAAAGAACTAACTATACCATGGAAACAAAACTTTGTCTAGCTTGACCTAATTTCTGACCTACAAACAGAAACTGTTGAACAATAGCCTATGAACAGTAAAGTATGTGAGAGAACTATGGTAAAAGAATAGGAAATGATCGAGGCAACTAAATCTGAACCAATATCACCTTTCCAAATCAAAGTATCACACTAGCAGTTGCATGGAAGAGCAAAAACTGTGTTTTCGGTGGCAGCAGTAGTGCCTTGTCCTGAAATCATAGTCCCAGGAAGGGAGAAAAGAGATTAGGGCTTGCTGTTGGATTTTCTGCATCTTATTTTGTCATTGTAGTAACTTACTTAAGCAACTTGAAACAAAACAACTATACTGACCATCAAAAAGCAACCTAATCTAACAAAGTAAAATGAATCTATGCAACAGAAATTAACTCATGAATGGAAGCAAAAACATTTAAGTACATAGAAGGAGGTGATGTGAAGATTGGGTTGGGCCCTAACCAAATATATTTAGCCTTCTGAAAGAGATTAGTGCTGGCTCAAAAACTATTTCATCTTCATTATCAAAAATAACAGTTACATTACATAAACTGTTCTCAAAAAGGAACTCGAAAATGAGCTGAACACAATGTTGCACAAAAGTGCGAAAATATAATAATAATTGGCTAACCTACTGAGGCTCTAAGCCCCTTTATTTATACAAATGGGGACTTCCAACAGTCCTCCTAAAATCAAGGAACTCGACTTCCTAGAACTGAAGATAAACAATAGTCCTACTTTACTTGCTTGCCTGCCCCTTGGAATCATGAATGTGGACCTTTATGCTCCGAGTTGCTGATGGAGGATTCGAGGAAAGGGGTCATTAATGAAGGAGACATCCCCCCTACAAGTTATCTTCCATATTTTCCTTGAATTTTGGCTGCGATTTGCTCATAATTCCTTTGACTTTTTCCATGAAAATTGGCCAAAAAATCTGCATAAAACATTCATTAGACTACATGGCAAAGTGACTAACCCAATTCACTCTATTAGCATAAATATATTCAAAGCATGCAATGAACTAATGAGAATGGTGGATTATGTCAAAATAAGAGGCAGAATGAGCCCATATAATTACCCATTTTTGGGGCTCATCATCACCCCCCTGCTGAATGGGTTGCTCATCCTCTGAGCAACTAATCTAACTCTTCATCCTTAATGGCTCTGACAGATTCCCTAACATCCCAAGCATCTGATGTGATGTCTTCCTCTTTATCATACAAGCCTGCTTTCCTATCCACTTCTTCCCATTGTTTCTATTCTTCCTCCTCCTTTACTCCTTCTAGCAATCCTAGCAGCAGTGGGGGACTAAATTTAAGGCCAATCTAGTTGGCTTTCAAATTTTACATTGAGTGCTTATACAGGGGCACTATCCTCATGGTTTTCCTCATCCTATTTGGGGAGTGATACTCCCTGATCCTTAGGCTATGTGGAAATGTATTCCACCTTCTCATGCAGGCATGAATACAATCATTACCAAACAATCTCTCCATATCCTCGAAATGAGCAATAGCCCGTGCTTAATTGTCAACATAGTCAGGGACAACTTGAGGATTATATACAAGGTGTTGGTGGGCATAGATGACAGCCAAGGGTCCTGCTAGTTCTTCTCTAATCATCAAGGGCTCACTTAGCTCTTTTGCCATCATTTTCTAGATTTCCACTACCCTCTTCTCTTCATGGCTCATCTAATATGCCATAGCCATTAGCTGCAAGTCTCCCAATGTGGCATTTGTATCCCATAAATTCATGTCAGCACGTGCCATGTTGTTTAGGTAAAATTATGCTAGCTTTGCTTTATCCTTAGCTGAACCGTGATCACATAAATGCATAAATTGACCATAATCTCGAAAAGGTATTTTGCCCCTCTGGGCCAGTGTTTTAATCTGAAATTGGAGCCACTGATATTTGAGGTATAGTGAATAGGATTTGGCTGGCTACCTATACTATAATGCTTCCATTGCCCAGCTGGCCATGCAGGCTAACTAGGCTTCCTTTTCTTGTAGCTACCTTTTCAAAATCAAAACTTTATTTTCTGCCTGGGATTCTTTTTCCTGTCACTATTTCTTCAAAGTCTCACTGCCTATCTGGGGTTCCTCTTCTTGTTGTTGTCTATTTGCTGCCTCACTGTCTACTAGGGGTTCCCTTTTCTGTTGCTGTCCTTTTAATATTGATAGCTCATTTCCTCTTTGAGGTTCCCTTTCTTGTAGCTGCTTTTTCAACATTTCATTTTCTTCCTCTAGTTGAGCTCTTCTAATGATTTATGTATGTCTGACCATGCTCAATTGTTTTCCCATCTCTCTCAACTTGTTTTCCATGTGCCCAATGTCTTCTACCCCTTTTGATTTTTCAATCTGCATCCATGTATGGGTCCTAACTCCTTCCTTTTCTAGTTCAAAGAAAAGAGGCACTGCAAGCTTTTGTGGGATGATCTTCCCACCTTCTAGAAGGTTGTAGTAGGAGCGTAACTTAGGCTAAGGTCCAGGCTCTAGTATCTCTTTTGCCTTATCTTCCTCTTGGGTCTATTCTTCTGCCTTATTTTCACATTTTTCAGCTTCTTTGAGCTTTGCTAATTTCTCCTGTAGAGAGGTTTGCGCCTCCTGTAGGACTGCTTTAGAGTCCATTAATTTGATCCTTTATTTACAGGTAGAGGTCTTAGGACTCCCTCTCTCGTAAGTCATGGAGATTTTGGAGGAATATTCCTCCTTTGTTATAGTAGGTGCATCCTCAATGATGATGGGTTCCTTTGAAGGTGGCTGAGGCTTGCCCATCTTGATTCTGATGCTCTTTCAAGCTTTGAAGTACATAGATGGCTGTATTTTTCTTTTCCCTTTATGCTTGGCTGAAGTACTAAGTGCAACAAGAACAACTGCTTATTCTCTTGCTAGTGTCTTAGGAGACACTTCTTCTTGCTGTTTTTCTTCTTCTTCATCTGCTGTTTTTCCTGTGTCTATTGTCTTTGATTTTGTGTCTGCTATCTTTGGTGTTGTTTCTCCTCTACTTGCTGAGTTTCTACTTTTCCTGTGGCAGTCTTTTTCTGAGCTGTCTTGGGCTTCTTCTTTTCAGTTCTTGTCCTTTTCCTTTTCTATACTGTGGTTTTCCCTTTTTCTGCTTTTGCTGCTACTTTCTTTTCTGCTTTATGTTTATCTATGGTGGTGTCATGCTCCTCATCTCTTCTCTATTTTTCTTCTTTTTCTTCTTCCAATTGAATATTCTGTGCTTCTTCATGGATTTCCTTCTCAGGTTCCTCTTTCTGCTCCTCCTCTTCACTGCCAGAGGGACTAAGGTCATCAGTGAGAGTTTTTATGTCATCTTATTTAGTCATGTTCCTGAAAATCTTCCAGGCTATAGGGATTGTGTATGTGTTGAGGGCATCCTCCAATAGTAATTTAATGAGCCCATGGTGAGCCAGCTGGTCTGGAACCCCTGCATTCAATTTGGTGCTACATTCTATCAAGGATTAGAGGAGAAAATATGGAAGACTGAGTTTTCTAGATGCAGGCGAGTCCATGCCATATCTTAGTTCATGTAACAGTCTGATATGATAACCATAAACGATGCTATATCTCCCTTCACAGGAGATAAACTTCATGATATGACAGCTAACTTCACCCCATGGATAAGGTATATTTGTCCTTCTGATCCCATTCTTATCCTCCACAGGATGTTCATCGGGCTGGAAAAAGGTCTTTTAGCAACCTGTCTTAGTGGTTTTTCTTCTTCGCTCCAGGGGAGCCCTAGTGGAAGACTTGTAATTCTGCTGATGAATTCTGGTGTAAGTTCTAAGGTTAGACCCCTGAAACTGACTGTAGCATGAGTTTTTGAATGGGGTCTTAAAGACAATAAAAATTCCTTTGTAATTTCCTCATCATGCCCATGGAATTTCTCAAAGAAAGGCATTCAATTTTCCCTAGTAAAGAGGGCTACCACTTCTGGGTGTTCATGCAATTTGGTGGAATTCAGAGGCTCATTTCTCATTAAACCCCCTATCACAATGTTTAGTAACTATTGGAAATTCTCAAGGAGGATGAAGGCAACCAATTTTCAAACCCAAAAACAGAGGAACAACTGAGGTTTTTTCTTTCTGGAACCAGAGAGGGTTTTTCATGTTTCTTCTTTTTAACAAAACCATATTGTAACTTTCCTGCCCTATAAACTCTGTTCTCAACTTCAATTTACTTCTCGTGCTATTTGAGGAAATCAATATCTTTCTTTTAAAAAAAAAATGGAGAGTATACCAGACAATGTTTTTTTCTTTTCACAAAGTAAGCAGACCACCCAATGCAAATTTGCTATTTTACAGGCTTAAATTCCTATGGTTGCATTGCTTCTTCAGATAGGAGAATACCACGGAGGAGAAAGAGACAAACTTTCAATGCAGAGAGTAAAATGGAGAGACTATATATAATTCAAAGAAAACAAAAGCAGACTTCTGTTCTCATTTTTTCCTTTTCAACTCAATACTTCACTTCAAATCCCACCACCTTTTGTAGATATAGAACATGTAGAGTGGGTTTTTTGAGCCTACCTTTTTCGAGCTCGAATTTGGCATAAAATATCGAATTTTCCCTCTGCAGAGCTGCTCACTGGCCTTCCCATAGAAAGGATCTTGTAGACTGTGTTTCCACTCCTGTAGAGTACGATAATGCTCTTGTAGAGCCTGATAAGTGGAAGGGTTTTGAAACTGGCAGAGAGCGATTATTTCAAGGTTTTGAAGGTGGTAGGTGAGTTGTTGCAGCTGAGAACTAGTCAATGCAAATGAAAACAAAGGTGGTGGAGGCTTCAACTATAGCGTACTTAAGCTTATGGCATGTTCTGTGGTGATGAGGTGAGGTGGCTCGAAGGGTATGTTATCTTCATCTGGACCAATGGTCCCTACTCCAGTGCCATTATAATCCTTCATGACACCTACCCACAATCACTTCCATCATTCCCATTATATGCCACCACCACTACCTGTTTTGAGTTTTTCTTCCCGAGTTGACGGACCACACGCGCCGATTGCACCCACTGAACGTTGTTTCAATAGGATGAGGCTTGTTCGAGCTAGACAAAGGTGGCCAGTTAGCTGGCCACTAATTTCATTTAATCATGACCATCTCAATGGTTCATGCAGTTTCTAAATCATATTCATGCAAGAGAGGAATGGATTTAGCCACTTACCTATTAGTCACCACTGTGCTTTGCATGCTCAGACTTTGGCACTTTGTTCATGGATTGCAGTTGCTGTTGGTGCTCGTGGCTTCTGAACTAGTGGCTTCGCTACTTCATGTTGTTGATCTTTGATCAGGAACGACTCCTTGCACATTGTATACACCTATGGCTTCACTGACCCTGCCTCTAGAGCTTGTTTTTTTAAAGGGATCAATTGTTACAGGAATCCTGCAGGATTTCCTGCAACTGCTTCTCCCTCTAAAATTTTAGCTAAGGTTTGAGAAGGGATTGAAGAGATAGTTGAGGTAGGTTCTGAAGGAAAAGGAAAAGCATCTGGTATGCACCAGGTACGAAATAAGTTACAAATTTTGCTGTTTATTCTTCATTTTTTTCAAGAAAAAAAACAAAAGAAACAGGATTTCTGTGTTTTCTTGTGCAGGGAAGAAAGAAGCGAGTGGAAATGTAGTGGTGCAGGGATGGAATGGAGAGCTAGGAGGATGAATGGTGGTAGGGAGGTCCACAGGTCTTTTGGACAAATTTCTAGCCCTCTGATTCTTTTCTGAACTTGATTTCGACCTCTCTGTGGTTTCTACAGGAGCCTCCTATAGAATGCACAGAGCTTCCTGTAGGATGCAAAATTTCAAGAACAAGTGAGACTAGGGCCTGGGAAAAGACAATGGAGATGGAGAAATGAGCTATCAAGGGTGTACTTAGCCTGGCCATGTCCTTTTTCTTATGTGACCCTCCTCCAATCTGCAATGCATTCAAAAGAAGTTAATTTTTATGTGTTTTTTTTATCTATTTTTTCTTTTTTCTTTTCATCTTTTTTCTCTTTTTTTTTTTTTTTGAGACAGTTAGGCACCTCCAGGAGGTTTTCATCCTCACTGCCTACCCTAGGCACCTCCAGGAGGTTTTCACCCAGGGATCTTTTATTCTCTTTTTCTGTTTTTTTCTCTTTCTTTTTTTTTTGTGTTTAGGGTGTGGGTGGAGTGGAGGCAGAGACCTGCACCACTACCAACACCGTTTTACTTAGATTCTCAATGAATTATTTCTTGGAGAGGGGCTTCTTGTAGATCTTCAACCTATGCCCATTGACGAGCATAGAGATGGCTTCTTCATCGATGGTTCGGATGAGATATGAACCATTGTCATTACACTTTTCTACTGTGTATGGTCCCAACCATCTTGTCCTTAGTTTGCCCTTGAAATCCTTATACCTTGAATCATACAGCAACACCAAATCTCCTTCCTGTAATTGTTTTTCTTTGAGGTGCCTGTCATGCCATATTTTCCTTTGAAGTTGGACTACCTCTAAGTGGAGAAGGGCTTGCAATCTCAGTTCATCCAATCCATTTAGCTAAAGTAACCTTTCCTTTTGTGCATGGTTGAGATATAGGTACAGCTGAGCTACCATCCTTAGTGTGTTATATTCAAATTCTATTGATAGCAAGACCTTCTTCCCATAGACCAGGTCATAAGGTGTGAACCCTATGGTGGTTTTCCAGGTGGTGTTATAGGCCTAGGTGGCCTCAACCAATCGATCTGCCCAATATTTTCTATTGTTGTTCACTACCTTGGTCAAAATTCCTTCCAAAGCTTTGTTAGTGACTTCCACCTATCCATTTGCCGGCGGATGATAAGGGGTGGAAGTTCTGTGCTTAATTTTGTGATGTGTGAGCTAGTCTTCAATCAGATTGGAGGTAAACTGACCCCCTTGATCTGTGACTAATTCTCTTGGATAGCCAAACTTGTAGAAGATATTCTCTCTCAAAAACTTAACTACTTTTTCTTTTGTTTCTGCCATTTCTGCACATTTTGTCAGGTAATTAGTGCACAGAATGATGTAAGATTTCTGTTTTGAAGGAGGATTGACATGACCCACAAAGTCCATGCCCTACTTCTCAAATGGCTTGAAAGTCACTTGAGGTTGCAGGAGCATCTCATCCGTTGGAGTAGGTTTCCCCATCCTTTGACATTGATCACATTGGCTGATATTTCTCTTGACATCTTGATGAATAGTAGGCCAATGGTAACCTGCTTGCAAAATTTTGAAAGAAATCCTCCTTGTTGCAAAATGGCCCCCCCAGGGCCCATCATGATAGGTTAGGAGAATGTCAGAAACTTCCTCCTCCCTAACACATCACCTCAAAATCTGATCCAGGCCAAGTTTGAAAAGGTTTCCCCCAATCTAGGTGAATGGGGCACTTTTCCTCATGATTTTGCCCTTTTCTTTTGAGGACAGGTGTGGTGGGAACTATACTGAAACCAAGTAATTTGCTATATCAACAAACCATGGAGAGAGTACTGAGATAGAAAATAGGTGCTCATCTAGCATTCGATCATCCACCATTCCTTCTTCACCTATAGGCAGATCTAGTCTAGACATAAAATCAGCAACAACATTTTCCTTACCCGACTTATCAACAATGGTTAAATCAAATTGCTGCAATAAAAGTAACCATCTAATAATACAAGAATTTACATCTAGTTTGTTCATTAAATACCTAATTGTACCATGAACAGTGTGTACGAATGTTTGATAGCTGGTGATGTAGTGTCTGAACTTATTTAGGGAATGGACTACAGCTAGGAGCTCCTTTTCGGTTACAATGTAGTTTAATTCTGCCTTGGACAATTTTTTACTTACAAAATATATGGCATAAGGCAGCTTCTCATCAATTTTCCCTAAGGTTGCTCCTATCGATTTGTTCAAGGCATCTGTATGAATGTGGAAAGGTAGGGCCCAGTTTGGACCTCTCAAAACTGGGGTAGTCACTAGTTTACTTTTTAGGGTATCTAGAACCTCTTGATAGTTGTCAGTCCATGTGAACTCAACATCTTTCCCTAAAAGACCAAACAATGGAGAGGCTAGCTTACTAAAATCCTTAATGAATCTTCTATAATACCCTACTAAGTCTAGGAAACTCTGAACATCTCTTACCTTTTGAGGAGGTGGGACCCTTTGGATGATGGCAATTTTGTTGGGATCCACCTGCAATCCTTGCTGAGAAATTGTATGACCTAGCACGGTCCCTTCAGTCATTAGGAATTCACATTTTTCAGGACTGAGGGATAGGTTCATTTCAATGCATTTGTCTAAAACTTTTCCTAGCTTAGTCAAAGCTTCCTGGAAGTTAGAACCATAAGGGGTAAAGTCATCCATATAGATTTCCATTGAATCATGAACCAGTTTAGCAAATATACTCAGTACTGCTCCCTCGAAAGTGGCAGGAGCATTGCACAACCCAAAAGGAAGGACCCGGTATGCGAAAGTACCCCAAGGACAAGTGAAAGTGGTCTTATCTTGGTCTTTTGGGCTGATTTGGATCTGGTTGTACCTACTAAACCCATCTAGGAAGGAGAAGAACTTCTCCCCTGCTAGGCCATCTAACACTTGATCTATGAAAGGAAAAGGGAAGGTCCTTCTTGGTGGCCTTGTTTAGTTCCCCATAATTTTATTTGGCACTAGCACCAAAGGAGAGACCCATTCACTGTTAGAGATGGGGTAGATGAATCCTGCATCTAGTAACTTTTTCAGTTCTTCTTTGATAATGTCCTTAAGGGCTAGATTCATCCTTCTTTGAGGTTGCTTGACTGGTTTGCAATCTTCCTTAATGTAAATGTGATGAGTACAGACTGAAGGGTGGACTCCCTTCATCTCCTTATAGCTCCAAGCAAAAGCATCTGAATGGTTTCTTAATAAGCTACACAATTCTTTCTCCTAAGAGGTGGATAGGGATGAGTTGATCTTCAAGGTTCTTTCTGGGCCAAATTCCACATTCTTAACTTGGAGAGAGGTCGGATTAGCCACACAGTGATCAACTAAAGGGTTGGCTTGGGTTTCTTCCACCAGCTCTTCTAATGGCAACACACTGGGGGGTGGATTCTGAATCAAGTCCTCAATCTGATCATCCTCGATTATTGGGCCCCCCATGGTAGCTTCTACTGTACACAGTGGTGCAGAATAGACTTCATCGACATCTTCCTCCTCCAACCAGAGAGGTAAATCATGTTCTAACAAAGGTTGGGCAGGAGGATATAGGACTAGCTGCTTGGACATATGCCTGTTCTTGATTGTCATGTTCTCAACTCAAAAACTAATGCAGGCATCTGCAGTAGCCAACCAAGGTCTTCCCAGGATGAGAGGATACCTAGTGAGCTTTGCCTTTGGTTGGAAAACTAGGAAATCAGCAGGGTACTCCCAAGAATCGATGGAGACCATTACATCTTCCACAATCCTTTCAAGGGTCATAGTGGAGCGGTCAGCTAATTGTTATAGACATATTTGGGCACTTCAACCCCAAGCTTATATGTCGATAAATTAGGGCTCTTCAACCCCTAAAAGAGTTGTTTCACACCCTAAAAGAACATGGTCATCTGATTACATCATTCCCCAAAAGTTCCACTTGAGAAACCATCCAGAAATGGCCTAAACTAAACCATACTGACTGCTACACTGGCTAGGTGTGATGTATACTGAGTGGTACACTGCCCAAGTGCAATGAATATTGTTTGGGCCTTCTATAGGGTGCGATGGGTGAGGATGGACAAATTTCCAAGATAGTTTGCTAGGTGGTTGCTCATGGAATCTTCTAGAAACTTCTCCTATGACACTTGCCTCTCTGAATTCGCCCAGAGATGAGTAAGAGATCCAAGAAATCTCTAAGTGGAATCAATTGTAACAAGTGGAATGACACTAATCAAAACCCTAGAGATGACTCACACCCTTGCACACATCTATAAATGGATCCATCATCTAAGAGATCCAGAAGCTGGAATATTGTGAATTGCAAGGAAGTGCTAATAGTTTGTAATTGAGGAAGGAGCATTGTATTGTTGGTGTGATCTTGCTATTTCATGAGGTGAAGAGGGATTGATGCTGGGAGGATGACGTTAGATCAGACAATTGGGTTGTAATTCTCCCTTCTATTTAATAAAGTTCTTCAAGTTTTCTTCATTATGATTGTGCAATTGTGAATGTTATCATTTGTGAATGCTATTGTATGTTCATTATACATCTGATTCTGTAATGTCTATGTTGTAATAGATCAAGATGCTTTCACAGTTCTTTATTACTGTGTTTCTACAGCTACTCTCCAAGCGGGTTAAGTATGGGGAGGAGTTACAAGGTCTGTCAAGGGGGAGAGAGATTAAGCAAGGGATTAAGAGGAAGTTCCAGGTTGGTCCCCTCATCTTTCTCTTATTTATTGCACATAGAAGAAATCGTTGAATTGCTTTAAGCTGTTGTTTCTAGGGTAGCTGCCAAACCTAGAGGGCTAGTCTTTCGACAAGACACTAGTTTTCCACGAAACGAATTGGCGACTACATTGGGGATCAAATAGATGTTTGTTTGCTGTTATTGTTTTTTTATAAACTATAGACAAAGCCTGAAGTCAACCAGGTAGCCTTCGAACTACTCTTGCTCTACAATTGCATAGTAGATGAATGTCGTTTCAGTCAATCTCTGGTTTAGTTTATAAATTAAACATTTGAATTACAAGCACATCTAGATTTCCTTTTGGTAGCTCAGTAACCTCTCAAGTCATTCCTTTGTACTTTTCTCTTTACTGTCCACCATAGCTTAGCTTAACTCACTGAAAACAACTGCACATCTGAGCCAAAACCCATTTTAGTTGCATTCCCTGGCAAATTGCACTATTTGTCACTATAACCCAGTCTACATCACACCTCCCGAGTGTGTAAAGTGTGATGCATCCCTGTTTCTATGAAGCCTAGGTGCGATGACTGACTGAACCTATTTCCATTCTAGAAATTGGGGGTTTTTGACCTTGTTTTCAGTTTTGCTTAGTTGTTTTGCTGCTTATGAACAGTGCCTCCTTATTGAAGCCTACTTGCATCACATAGATCAGCCTCCATTAGATTAGGATTAGTAAATGTTTTTATTTATTTGTTCATCATTTACAATCCTTTGTTGAAAAGTTGCTTAGATCGATCTGTTGCTTTGGTACAAAAAAGTGTCGTAACTGTCGTTTTGTGTCAAAAAGAGAAGTGTCATGGATTCTTCCTTCCTTGGATAGTCGATTGAACTTTTCATCATGTATTTGGTTTGATTTATTGATATTCGAAGTGTCAAAAGATTTTTTTTTTATTCAAAATTGAAAACTGTCATTTAGTCTTCCTTTCTCTTTTGAAGAAGAAATTGTCAAAAATGTCATTCTGAAAGAAATATTTCAGATCTTTGTTGCATTTATTTTTCCTTTTTGGCATTTTTACGTTAAGGAGAATGAAAAAAAAATACATGCATTTGCATTTGCATTTATTTTGTGTGTGAAAGATGATTTATGAAATTGCACTAGTGTGTGCTCTTTGCTCTTTGTTTGAAAGAATTGTAATCTTCTTTCCCTAGTAGCTAGGATTTTCATTGCTAAAAAAAAACAAAGATTGTTTATCATTGTAGATTGCATTTTAGGAATCTCAAATCAACATCACATGGTGAACCATTGAAAGGAAAACTCTAAACAAGATCAACTCTAAAATAAATTTCAATGAGCCTAACAATGCTTTGGAACTTAACGCAACACATCTAGAGGTCTAGGCTAGAGACATGTTCCGGCATCGTAAAAACTAGTAACTATCATTTTCATTGAAGGTTGGGTGATTCCTCCTCCTTGATACGACAAATGCTAGCACAGACTTGTGCTCCTCGTACCGTTGAGTATATATTGGGATACCAAAATAGGCTTATATCCTTTATCCATAGGAAGCTGAGTCTGCCACCTTATTGATCGCAATGCACTGAACACATCATTCGGGAGGATTGACTGTCATGCATAAGTTCTTGGTAATTTCTCTTTAATTTATCACTAAGGTGTATATTGTAGTATTGTGATTGGCTTGGTAATCCCTCTATATAGTTTTTCCAGAGTAGTCACTTTCATTCCTTTTCGAATCTTTAAAATAAAAGGTCCATCTGAGCACTTGTCACTTCAGGCTCATTAAAAATCAAAGGAGACTAGAGTCATATTTATCTTTTTCTCGACTCTTAAAAACTGAAAAAGAAAAGTTGTGTCAAAGCATATTTAAAATTAATTGAATTCAGAATAACATCCCTGTTCCTTAGTTGATCTTAGGTTGAGATAGATGGAGACAAATCTGGGATCCACCAATCAAGGAATTCCTTTTGAGGGGAATCCTAGTCCTTTTTCTTCTTGGGAAAATATTGGTGCTATATATATGGCTACATTGTCCCTTTCGGGAATTACCATTGGCCTACCAGTATGGATTCTTTCAACCTCTGTGGTTCAAAATGTTGTAATTCCTCCGCAATTGAATCATCCTCCAGTGGATACTGAAGTTGACCCTTCGCCTTCTCGTTCATTTGTTTCTCCTTCCCCTTCTTCCTCTTCGCTTGGTGAAAGTAGTGATGCTAGTAACCAGGTGGCTGAGAAGAAGAAGAAAGGGAAGGAGAAGAAGAAGAAGCCAATTCAACAAGGGGGCAATCAATCAACCATTTCTTTGAATGCATCATCTGGTGAAAATCCACACATTAGACTTTCCAAAGCCAAATTTCCATGCGTAGTTTGTGCAAGTGACCATTTTTCTCAAGACTGTCCTTGCTTTCCTCAGATCATGAAAGAATGGTCTCCTCGTTCACAACATACTGTGTCATCAACTCCTGGAGATCATGTTGATAACATACCTTCAACTAGTGATAGTAAAGTTCATGGACAGACGAGAAAGGTTAGGCTTCCATGTAGGTTATGTGAAGGGAACCATGCCCTTCACCTTTGTCCTTTTTTGGATGAAGCCAAAAGAGTGTTGGATAACCATCCTACTTCACCGCAATGACTTGCATCTGGCTACAGGAAACTCTCCCCAAGTCCTTTACTAGTTGAAAAATCGACTAACTTAAATCAACCGTAGTTGGAAACCACTCTCTCTGAAAGTGAATCTTATGAGTCTATACCCGACCAAAGTCAACAGGTCCAGGTGACAGTTGACACAATTTTACCTTCAGAAAATCATACCTTTCCCGAAGACAGTGGAGATGATACCATTCAAGTTCTTTATGTTAATTCAGATTCTAACGACCTTGGGGGAAATCCACCTCTTCCATCTAGACAAGAGGAAAAGCCTCCAGCTCTTGTAACTCAAGGGGTTATTTCTCCCGTCTATTTGGTACCCCCTCCAAGTAGTCTAGTCACTTCCTTTGATTGGAATTGACTAGCAAGATCATGCCTTCCTTCTTATGTACCTTTCTGAATCATAGTACAAGTTTGTAAAATTATCATGTTTGGCACTATTATAGATGAAGGGGCATCAGTGAGTATCCTTTCCTCAACTGCTTGGAAAGCGCTTGGTTCACCATCACTTATGCTTGTAACATAGAATCTGTTAGGCTTTAACAAAGGAACCAATCAACTGTTAGGGATCCTTGCTAAGTTATCGATCACTTTGGGAGGTAAAACCATTCATCTAAACATGATGGTAGTCCCAGGGCCATTAGATTACAACTTACTCCTTGGACGTGACTATGTTTGTAACATGGAAGCTATTGTTTCAACACTCTTCCGAGTGATGCATTTCTCGTATGAAGGCAAGATTGTCACCATTGACCAGCTTTCATTTCCTGGTCCAAGCATAACTCCAAGTCAATCATCATCCCTAAATGGTGCTTTTACATCAATGGTATCACTTGAATCTTCATTCCATCCATGCGATCACCACAAGTAATCTAGTGAATGTAATGAAGCTTAGGGGGCATGCACCCTTGTCTATTTTGGACACACCCAATTGTAAAGATAAGTTTCCCTGTAGGTTATGTGATTGGTCAGTCATACCGGTCGGACACACCATTCACCTTTGTCTATTCTGGACGAAGCCAAGGAGGTATCTTGTCTATTCTGGATGAAACCATCTTGCCTAAGCACAGAAATTTCCATATGGTTACAAGAGACTCTCCTTTTCATCATGCTAGGGGCATGCAAACCATTTTTTACCATTTTCAATTTTCATTTTCAATTTTCATTTTCAATTTGTAGTTTTGCCAATTTTTCAATTTTTAGTTTTGTCATTTTCAAGCTTATATATAAAAATAAAAAGAACTGCAACCAAGCATAGTTTTTTCCTTTCAAGATTGTGTAAAAATGAAACTGAATCTAAGCATAGTTCTCCCATGGTTCAAACTTGTCAAAAAATGAACCCACCACCTAAATAGCCTTTGTGATTGCCATTCTATCAGCCTTTTGAGCATTGGTTTTGTACCTCTCATCACCTCCATCCCTTTGGCCAATCATACACTCTCACTTGGTTGTTTTACCCCTTTTTGAGGAACAATTGCGATGACTAGTCTTATTAGCCAGCCTCTTCATAGAATTCACCATGTTTTGAGAAGTTCCAAGATTACCCAGAACCAGTTGCTACCCTAGACACCACTCGTTCCTCAAATCGAGTCTCCTTTAAACCCTTTTCAGACTCGATAAATATGAAAAGATTGTCCAGCAATTGACCTTTCCAGCTCATTAAAGTGCTTGGAAATGTCATCCCTCCCGTATAATTTTATACTTTTTCGGACCCGAGGGATTATCTTATGAAAAAGTGCGAGCGCTTGACTTTTTCAGCTCGTTAAAGTGATGGGAAAAGTCATCCCTTTTGTATTATTTTATCCTTTTTCAGACCTAAGGGATTATTTTACGAAAAGGAACTTCTAGAGTTTTCTTTTCGTCCCTTTTCAAACTCTTTAAACATGGAAAGGACCAAGTTATCCTTGTCATTAAGCTTGTTAAAACAATAGCGACAAACTTGTCCATTCTAGACAAGACCGAGTTTCACTGTCAGTAGACTCCTTAAAACATAGCGACAGGTTTGCCCGAAGGGAAAATTATAAAACAAGCATATGTTATCCTGCTCAAGATTGACAAAAATAAAGAGGTAATGGTCAGAAATGATTCGGGAAAAAGGAAAAAAACTTTAAGAACTTATGGTAGCATGTCACTTTTGAACATGACACTTTCACTCCATCACCATTATTGAGTCAGGTTGGTTATTCTGTTCACCGGTCATCTCACCATTGGTCTTTCGCACCATCCATCTTTTGGGGTTAACGCTACCAATCCATCTCAGTGTCGCCGACATGTTTAAGAGAGGTCATTCAGTTGAGAAACCACAATCCAGTTAATGCCTCATCCACTGCAATACCTCCAACCTTCATTTTTTCATGACTGCCATTCCTGAATCTTGTGTCGTCAGATCGTTTTAACCTCCAGAAATCATTTGCTTCGTTTCATGTTATAGACGTGGGATACATCAAGGCCCTCCTATGATGAGTCGCTTCTTGTCGACATCAGCTCATTATCTAAGAAGTTGACTTAGAAACACCCCTTTTAGTGCTTTGAAGCTTGCATTCCTCAATGACATGTTTCTCACTTCCGGTGACAGGTTGACATCAATGGCCTTCGACCGAAAGATTTTGCGTGGTGTTCGACATCGGATCATATATTCACACCACTTGAATTGTACTATAGTACCTTGAGGGTCATTATCATTATTGGTGATTCCTCTTGCTCCTATTAATAGCTCACATTATTGGCTGGTAATCAGGCGATGTCTCTCCATGTTCGACTTTAGAACATCTCTTCGCATGGATTGAATTGTACATCGAGTGAAGATTGAACGAGTTTGAAGACCCCAAATCTATTCTCATTCATCCGAGCTTCCATATATTAAGGGATATAAGAACATCAAATGTACAAAGACACTGCATAGATAGTCATCCAAATGAAGGATGATGACTCTACATCTAAAGAATCAATAGTCTGCATCTGCAGATGACTATCTGATCTATGTACATGAAATGAATTTATAAAGCTGAGCATGGGAATGCCTACCTTAGTTAGATCATGAAAATTATATTATGATGATGTATTGTATTGTAAGTTATGCAGGTCACCTTCTAGTTCGAAGCCTTAGATCCTCATGATAAAGCATTTCACCCGACATCAAGACTTATGACTTCATGCTTTAGGGGGCAACTGTTATAGACATATTTGGGCACTTCAACCCCAAGCTTATATGTTGATAAAAAAGGGTTCTTCAACCCCTAAAAGAGTTGTTTCACATCCTAAAAGAACATGATCATCTGATTACATCATTGCCCAAAAGTTCCACCTGAGAAACCATCCAGAAATGGCCTAAACTGAACCATACTGACTGCTACACTGGCTAGGTGCGATGCATACTAAGTAGTACACTACCCAGGTGCAATGCATACTGTTTGGGCCTTCTATAGGGTGCGATGGGCCAGGATGGACAAATTTCTGAGATAGTTTGCTAGGTGGTTGCTCATGGAATCTTCTAGAAACTTCTCCTATGACACTTGCCTCTCTGAATTCGCCTAGAGATGAGTAAGAGATCCAAGAAATCTCAAAGTGGAATCAACTGTAACAAGTGGAATGACACTAATCAAAACCCCAGATATGACTCACACCCTTGCACACATCTATAAATGGATCCCTCATCTAAGAGATCCAGAGGTTGGAATATTGTGAATTGCAAGGAAGTGTTGATAGTTTGTAATTGAGGAAGGATCATTGTATTGTTGGTGTGATATTTCTATTTCATGAGGTGAAGAGGGATTGACGCTGGGAGGATGATGCTGGATCAGAAAATTGGGTTGTAATTCTCCCTTCTATTTAATAAAGTTCTTCAAGTTTTCTTCCATATCATTGTGCAATTGTGAATGTTGTCATTTGTGAATGTTATTGTATGTTCATTATACATCTGATGTTGTAATGTTTATGTTATAATAGATCAAGATGCTTTCACGGTTGTTTGTTACAGTGTTTCTGTAGGTACTATCCAAGAAAGTTAAGAACAAGGAGGAGTTGCAAGCTCTGTCAAGGGGGAGAGAGATCAAGCAAGGGATTAAGCAGAAGTTCCAGGTTGGTCCCCTCATCTTTCTCTTATCTATTGCACATAGAAGAAATCATTGAATTGCTTTAAGCTGTTGTTTCTAGGGTAGCTGCCAAATCTAGAGGGCTAGTCATTCAACAAGACACTAGTTTTCCCCGAAACACTAACTGTAGTACTATTGTGGTCTTTCTCAGGGAGCCTTGAAGGTTGAGCTTGAGCATAGTGTCTCTGGTTATCACATTAATGGCAGCCCCTAGATCAATCAGGGTATGGGGGATTATGGTGCCATTGATATGGACATCGACTACAAGACTTCCAGGGTCTAGATATTTTGGGCAGATCACCTACCCCAACATCAGGTCGGACAGTTGTCATATGACATTGATAGTTGGAGCATCTCTCTTGTGCTTGCCTAGGTTCCTGAAGCACTTCTCCTTGATCATCTTGTTGTATATAGGCACATCCTTTATGGCTTGGAAAAGTGGTATCTTTACACATAACTATTTCATTTCTCCCATAATTTCAGTTTCTTCTAGGGTCGATTGTGTGGTTCGAGTTAATCTCTCAGGAAAGGGTGGAATGACCTTTGGTTCACTTTCTTGTTTTTCTTCCTCATCCCCCATGGGGGGAGGTTGGCTATCTAGGAGAACCTTCCCAGATCATAGGTTAATCTCTTGAATCTCCACAACATAGGTCGGGCATGATTTTTCTCCACTATATACCTGTTGGGCCTGTCTATTATTGGGGTTTGGGCTCGGTTGAGCAAGTATTTGAGGTTGCCTTGGTGGAGCAGGAGGCAATGGTTGCAGTTGAGCAGGTGGTGGAGGCAAAAGAGTGGGAGGAGAGTTGTACTGGGGCCTCCACCCCTGATGAGGTACATTCCATTGAGGTTGTGGCTAAGCATAAGAGTGAAATGAATGAGCAACTGGTTGAGCATGGAATTGAGATGGATATGGCCAAGGAGGGGGTGTGGACCAAGAAGGATGAGCAGGGGGACCCCAAGAAGGAATGGAAGTGGCTTGATTAGGGTTGTAATAGGTCTGGGATGTCCCTTGCATTCCATGCTAGTAAGATCTAGGCCCATGTGGCCTCCTTTGGTTCATGAAGTAGAGTGGTTTAGTGGATCCTTCAGCCCCCTGATATGCAACTTTAAGTCTGGGCAAGGAAGGGCACTAATTTATAGGATGGTCTTCTTCACAGACTACACACACTTCTATAGAGCTCAATGGACATTCATTCCGAGGGTGCCTTCTAGTGAAATTAAGACAAAAGATGGCCAAAGCCCTCTTAGCTTCCTCTTGTTCCCTTTTGATATGTAAGGTATCCATTTGCATGGCAAAAGTCTGCCTCATATCGCTCTTGAAATCTTCCAGCCAATTCTCAAATTCACTTCTAAGAGATGAATTGGATGAGGATGTATTGACTAAAGGTTGACTTCCCCTACCTGTCTTTCTGGCTGACCTAGAATGGTTTCTAAACACAATATTTATGACATCATAAGGTAGTTGGTAGATGTCTCCCCTAGCCAGCAAATGGAGGGTATCTAGTAGGTCTTTAGGGACTTCTCTAAGCAGGACCAACTTCAGAGATTTGGGGTCAAGTGTGCACCTAGCCATTTTATAACTAAGCTGAAATCTCTCTTCATAGTCTTCTAAGGACTCATCACTTCCCATGGTCATTCAAAAGATTTACTCCTTGGTATCCTTTGATCTATAGTAGTCCCGATATTTATTGTTAAAGGATTGCTGCATCTGAGCCCAAGTTGTGATGTTGTTTCCAGGTAACCCCATGAACCAGCGCAATGTTGCATCATTGAGGGTAGAAGGAAACAGTTTGAACTTTTGCTCATCTTCTGCATAGTCGTAAGTTCGACAGAGAACAACAAATTCAAACAAGAAGGTATCAAGATCTTCGGTAGTCAATCCATGGAAGTGAGGTAAGGCTGAAGGACTTATGTTTTTCATTTTAGTGTCCCCATTGGTCTCTCGGATAAGAAAGGCACCCTCTATTCTTTCCCCATTTCCTCTAACATTTCTATTTTTAGCCATGGTCTCAGGAGGAATGGTTTCTTGCTCTTTTTCTGCTATAGGTTCTTCGTATATCCATGGAGGGTCACCTATAGGTTCTTTTGGATCATTGCCACAAAAGAAGAGAGAAGGGTGACTTAGTGATGTGGTGGGGGTGTTGGGTAGGAATCTTCCTGAATTATCTCTGTTCCTACGAGGCATGAAGGGGAATCTCTTTTTGGGTGATTTTTGTTTTTTCTGCTTGTACTAGATTGAACAACAAATTGCAACTAACTAAAATGAATCTTACTGAAATGGAAATTGCAAAATTGGAATCAAAGCAAGGAAATGACTAATCTATTTTGCTGGAATGGAAATTGCAGAATTGGAATGAAAGCAGGAAACACCTATTCTACTCTTGCTAAAATGGAAATTGTAGAATTGAAATGAAAGCAGGAAATATCTAATCTATGCTTGTTGAAATGAAATTGCAGAATTGAAATGAAAGTAGGAAATGCCTAATTGACTTTTGTAGAATTGAAATTGTAGAATTGAAATTGCAAAATTGAAATGAAACAATTACTCTACTTTTGCTGAAAAAATGACTTAGCAAAATGTTGCAGTAGGAAATAGAAGAGAAGCAGTAATCACAAAATACTATGATGCTTCCCCAGCAATGACACCAAAAAGTGGTGAGCACCAGTATTGCAGCAATAATGCTACAACTCCTGGGGCTTCCTACTTTACTTTTATCAAGCCGATAGTTCGTAACAAACTTAGAAGCGACGGTGTTGTATGCACAAGTACTAACTCTTACTATAGGCTATCACTTGATTAGCTGGCGCAAGTTCACTAGGAGCTTAAGCCAATTTCTATAAGTTCTTATAAGAAGCTTTGATTGTGATGAAAGAAAACTAACTCTACAGGGGCTATCCTATTTGCAGAAAGAGAAGGAGAACTGAAATGCAACACAAACCCTAGCAAACCCTAATTTACCTATTAACCCTACTTTTGCAAGAAAAGAGATGAAAAATGAAGAAATGAGCACCATTGACTACTGAAAAGGTAAGTTGCATTTATTCAAGCTACTTCTGGAAATAAATGAGAAGAAAACATATTTTTTTTCTTTTGAGTGTTTTTATGTGAAATTATTATGCTTGTGATTTATCTGGTTGTCTTTGTGCAGAGGTTTGGTGGCAAAAGAAGATGGAGTTGGCTGTTGCAAAGATGGAGGAAGGTGTGGAGAGGTCCTGAGAAGCCCCTAGTACCCTTCCGAAGACTTTCGTAGCGATCAGAATTCGAAAAATCACTCACAGGAAATTCTACAAGAGGTTGCAGGGGATCTATAGGAGGATCTATAGGAGGAGGCCGAGAGCTATTTTTGGAGTTTTGAAGGTGGAAAAATGATGGGAAAGGGGAATTTAAGGCTAGATGAATGTGTTGAGGTGTCTAGAACTTGTCAAGGAAGGTCAAGAATGAACGTGATGGTTGGGTTTGTTCAAATGGAAAGAAAGCAACTTTATGGAGAAAAATGCAGAAATTAGGGCAGATTGGCGAAATGTTGCGAATGACTTGGGAAATCTATGAAAAGTGAGCTGGTGCTAGCTTTTCTATGGATGAATGGTGAGCTAAGATTTTCTACAAGAGATCTACACATTTACTTATCAAAATTGACCAAAGAAAGAACTAACTATACCATGGAAATAAAACTTTGTCTAGCTTGACCTAATTTCTGAGCTACAAACAGAAATTGCTGAACAGTAACCTATGAATAGTAAAGCATGTGAGAGAACTATGGTAAAAGAATAGGAAATGATCCAGGCAACTTAATTTGAACCAATATCAACCTTTCCAAATCAAAGTATCACACTAGCAGTTGCATGGAAGAGCAAAAACTGTGTTTTTGGTGGTAGCAATAGTGCCTTGTGCTCAAATCATAGTCCTAGGAAGGGAGAAAGGAGATCAGGGCCTACTGTTGGCCTTTTTGAATCTTATTCTGTCACTAAAGTAACTTACTTAAGCAACTTGAAACAAAACAACTATACTAACCATCAAAAAGTAACCTAATCTAACAAAGTAAAATGAATCTACACAACAGAAATTAACTCATGAATGGAAGAAAAAACATATAAGTACATAGAAGGAGGTGATGGGCAACTTGGGTTGGGCCCTAACCCAAGAGCTTCAGCCCTTTGAAAGAGATCAGTGCTGGCTCAAAAACTGTTTCATCTTCATTATCAAAAATAGCAATTACATTACATAAATTGTTCTCAAAAAGGAACTCGAAAATGAGATGAACACAATACTGCACAAAAGTGCGAAAATATACTAATAACTGGCTAAAATATTGAGGCTCTAAGCCCCCTTATTTACACAAATTGGGACTTCCAACATTCCTCCTAAAATCAAGGAACTCGGCTTCCTAGAACTGAAGATAAAGAACAATCCTACTTTACTTGCTCGGCTGCCCCTTGGAATCATCAATGTGGACCTTTGTGCTCCGAGTTGCTGATGCAAAATTCAAGGAAATGGGTAATTAATGAAGGAGACACCCCCCCACAAGTCCTCTTCCCTATTTCCCTTGAGTTTTGGCTGCCATTTGCTCATAATTCCTTTGACTTTGTCCAAAATTGGCCAAAAAATCTGCATAAAACATTCATTAGACTACATGGCAAAGTGACTAACCCAATTCACTCTATTAGCATAAATATATTCAAAACATGCAATAAACTAATGAGAATGGTGGATTAAGTTGAAATAAGAGGCAGAATGAGCCCATATAATTACCCATTTCTGGGGCTCATCAGTTGTGAACTATAGGGTCCATTAGGCGAACAACCAAACATTTTTGAAGAGCCTATCGGGAAAGAAGAAGAGACCATTCCTCCAACTTACACCATGGATGAAAATAGGAATGGGATTGGAGACAGAGAAGGAGCTGAGAATAGAGTTGAGGGTTCTTTTCCCATTAGAGAAACTAATGGGGATTCTAGGATGAAAAACATAATCCCCTCTGCTCTTCCTCACTTCCATGGCATGACCTCAGAAGACCCAAACACCCTTTTGTTCGAGGTTGTTTTCATATGCAAAACTTATGACTACACCTATGATGATCATAAATTGAAATTGTTCCCATCCACTCTTAAAGATGCAACCTTGCATTGGTTCATGGGTTTACCTAGGGACAGTATTACCACCTAGGCTCAGATGAAACAAGCCTTCAACAATAAGTATAGGGACTAATGTAGGTCCAAAGATACCAAAGAGGAAAATTTTATAATGACCTTAGGACATGATCAATCTTTAGAAGATTATGAGGAAATATTCCAACTCAGCTACAAAAGGGCTAGCTGCATCCTTGATCCTGAGTCACTTAAGCTAGTCCTTCTTACGGGGATCAGGGAAGATCTCCTAGAAACCTTAAACTTGCTATCACAAGGGGACATCTACCAGTTACCCTATGATGATATCATCAAGATAGTTTTTAGGAATAATTTTAGGGTAGCTAGAAAGAAGGTTAGGGCTGGTCAAGTTGTTGCCAATTCATCATTTTCCAACACATCCATAAAAAGTGAAATTGGGAACATGTTGGAAGACTTTAAGAGTGAAATGAGTCATAACCTTTCTCTACAAATGGACACCATGTAGATCAAGAGGAAGCAGGAGGAAGCAGAGAAAGCCTTAGCTATCTTTTTCCCTAGATGCACCAGGAGGCACCTTAGGAATTCATGTCCATTGAAGCTTATGGAAATTTGCTTAGGCTGTGAGGAAAACCACTCCATAGACAGGTTCCCTTCCCTACCTAGATTAAAAGTTGTGTATCAGGGAATTGAAGGGGTGATTGAACGAATTTGCTACATCAACCAAAGGAGGCCTCAAGGACCTCGACTGTACCAACAAGGCATGAAAGGGGCATCCTATTCATATTACAACCCTAATCAGAATACATCCATTCCCCCTTAGTGCTCTCCTTCTCATCCTTCATGGTCCACACCTTCTCCCTAGCCTTTTTCACCTCAATACCATTCCCAATCTACCAACCAACCATTTCATTCATATGCTCCTCCACAACCTCAGTGGAATGCACCATGCCAAGGGTGGACACCCCCATACAACCAAGCTCTAGCTCTATTGCCTCCACCTCCATCTCAACCACAACTCCTACACCCTGGTCCACCTAAAAAACCACCAAATTTGAACTCAAACAATAGACAAGTGGTGCAGGTCTATAGTGGAGAAACATCCTACCCTGCCTATGCTATGGAAATTCATGAAACTAAGCTCATGTATGGAAGAGTGCTTCCAGATATTCAACCTCTGTTTCCACTTAAAGAGCATGAAGAGGAAAAAGAGGAAGGTGTCCCTCAAGAAAATCCACCTCCTTTTCCTGACAGATTAACCCATCCTATCCAGCACACCCCAGAAGAGACTCAACTTCTGGGTGAGTTGAAAAATATGTGTGTCAAAATCCCACTTCTCCAAGCTATCAAAGATGTCCTCATCTACAACAAGTTAATCAAGGAGATGTGTTTCAAACATCCGGGAAGGAAAAAAAAAGACACCGCTACCATTAAATTCATTGGAAAATTGTCCGACTTAATGTTGGGGCAGGTGATTTGCCCAAAGTATATAGATCCTGAAATTCCTATAGTAGATGTACACAATGATGGCACCATTTTCCACCATGCCTTGATTGATCTTGGCACTGCCATCAATGTGATGATGAAGGAGACTATTCTTGAACTAAATCTCCAGGGATCATTAAGAAAGACCACAATAGTCTTGCAACTTGTAGACAGATCCACAAGTGCCTGAGGGAATTGTTGAGGATGTGATGGTATCCATTGATTCCTAGGAATACCCTGCTGACTTCTTAGTTCTCCAACCTAATACCAAGTTGAATGGTTATCCTCTTGTCCTTGGAAGGCCATGTATAGACACTATTGATGCTTACATAAGTAGTAGGGCTGGGAACATGACCATTAAAAATGGGCATTTGTCCAGGCAATTGGTCTTGTACCCTCTTGCTCAACCATCTCTATATCATGACTTACCTTTATGGTTAGAAGAGGAGGAAGAAGATGAAGTCTACTCTTCCCTAATCTATACCCTAAATGCTACTATAGGAAGGGGGAACTTGATGAAGATGATTTAATTGAGCAAATCCTCTAGAATCAACCCCCCAACACCATGTCTCTTGAGGAGTTAGTAGAGGAAGCCAAAGAAAGCCCTTGGATTAGCCTATGCTTAGCTGAATCAATCCCTACTCATGTCAAGATGATACAATTTGGCCCAGAAAGAGCATTGAAAATCAACCCCTCTCTCTACACACCAGGAAAAGGAGTTATTTGACATGCTAAGAAAGAATTTGGATGCCTTTGCCTGGAGTTACAAGGAAATGAAGGGAGTGTACCCTTCAGGTTGTACTCACCACATTTACATCAAAGAAGGTTGCAAGCCAGTTCACCAACCTCAAAGGAGAAGGAACCCAGTGCTTAAGGATATAGTCAAAGAAGAACTGTAAAAGTTATTGGATGCAAGGTTGATTTACCCCATCTCAGATAGTGAGTGGGTGTCTCCTCTGGCATTGGTTCCAAATAAAAATTGAAAGTGGAGGATTTGCGTGGATTACCAAGAGTTATATATAAAAAAGGACCATTTCTCTCTACCTTTCATTGACCAAGTATTAGATGGTCTGGCAAGAAAGAAGTTCTTCTCTTTCCTAGATGGATTTAGATGTTACAATCAAATCTAGATCAACCCAAAAGACCAAGATAAAACCACCTTAACCTATTGTTGGGGTATCATTGCTTATAGGGTCCTTCCTTTTGGTTTATGCAATGCCCATGTCACTTTCTAGAGAGCAGTCTTGAGCATCTTTGCAGAGCTAGTTCATGATCATGTGTAAATTTATATGGATGATTTCACCCCCTATGGGTGCGATTTCTTGGAGGCGCTCTCTCACTTGGGAAAGGTGTTAAATAAATGAATTGAAATGAATTTATCCCTTAGTTTCAAGAAGTGTGAGTTCTTAATGACTGTAGGGAATGTTCTAGGTCACTCAATATCCCAGGAAGGACTGCAAAGAGACCCAAATAAGATAGATTTCATAAAGAGGGTCCCTACTCCTCAAAAGTAGAGGGATGTCCGAATTTTCTTAGGCTTGGACGGATACTATAGGAGATTCATAAAATACTTTAGCAAGGTATCCTCACCCTTATTTGGACTATTGGCCAAGGACTCTGAATTTTTATGGTTAGAAAGCTGCCAAGAGGGCCTATAAACCCTAAAGGACAAAGTGACTATTGTACCTATTATTCGAGGCCCAAATTGGGCTCTTCCTTTTCACATACATGCTGATGCCTCTCACAAAGCTATAAGAGAAGCTCTAAGTCAAATAGATTACAAGCTACCTTATGCAATTTACTTCATCAACAAAAATCTTTACAAAGCCGAGTTAAACTACACAATGACTGAAAAAGAGCTCCTAGTTGTTGTCCATTCATTAAATAAATTTAGGCATTACATTACTGGTTACCAAACCTTTGTACATAATGACCATGCTGCCATTAAATATTTGATGAACAAACCTGATGTGAATGCTCAAATTATTAGATGGTTACTTTTGTTACGAAATTTTGATCTAACTATTATTGATAAGCCTAGAAAAGAAAATGTAGTTGTAGATTTTTTGTCCACATTAACTTTGCCTGCAGGTGAGGAAGGAATGGTTGATGACCCTCTCCCAGATGAGCATTATTTTCCATTTCAATTCTCTCTTCGTGGTTTGCTGACATAGCCAACTACTTCGTAGTTGCACAGTTTCCTCCAAATCTGTCCTCCAAGGTGAAGGGAAAAATTATAAGTAAGAGCGACCCATTCACTTAGATTGGGGGAAATCTCTTCAAGTTGGGCCCAGATCAAATTTTGAGAATATTTGTTAGGGAGGAGGATTATTTTGACATCCTTCTGGCTTGTCAAGATGGGCCTTGTGGAGGTCACTTTGCAGCCAAAAGGAAAGCATTCAAGGTACTACAAGCTGGCTATAACTCGTCCACTCTCCACCAGGATACAAGAAGGTATACAAGCTAGTGCGATTGGTGCCAAAGGATGGGTAAACCTACTCCTTGTGATGAAATTCCTTTGCAATCTCAAGTGACTTTCAATCCATTTGACAAGTGGGGCATGGATTTCATTGGGCCCATTAATCCTCCATCGAGACAAAAAAGTACATCATTGTGTGCACCGACTACTTAACAAAGTGGGTTGAAACCAAAGATTTCAAGGTAGCCATAGAATAAAAATTGGTTGCTTTCTTGAGGGAGAATGTGTTTTACAAGTTTGGATACCCTAGAGAGCTGGTCACTGATCAGGGCAGTCAATTCACCTCACACATGATTGAGAATCAGTTAAGACATCATAAGCTCAAGCATAGAATGTCCACTCCTTACCACCCTCACGCTAATGGACAAGTAGAAGTCACCAACATAACATTAGAAAGCATTATGACCAAAGTGGTTATTAGCATTAGGAAGGATTAGGCAGAGAGACTAGTGGAGGCCACTCAGACCTACACTACAACTTAGAAGACCACCACTGGCTTCACCCCTTATGATTTGTTCTATGGGAAGAAGGCTCTATTGTCCATTGAATTTGAGTACAATACCTTAAGGATGGCAACACAATTAGATCTAGATGTCGCAAGGGAACAACAAGAGAGATTTCTCTAGCTAAATGGATTAGATGAATTCAGGATGCAGGCCCTCCCATACACAGAAGTGACTCAAGTACAAAGAAAAATCTGCATGGAAAAATTATCAAAGACAAACTATTTCAAGGAGTTATGCACAAACTCCCAAAATGACCTAATTATATACCTTTTCAGAAGAGAAAACTTGTATGAAGTGCCACGTGTCACTTTTTTTACCTTAGGATCTCAAAAATATAAAGGAAACTATAGTCCGTCCTCTTTCTATAACTTCTTACGAAATTTTAATCTGATGCTCAAAACAAAAGTTATGAATATTTTCCCCAGGTCACCTGTTTGGAATGTAATTTGGGAGTCTACAAAAAGGCCAACTTCCTCAGATCATATCTCCACAAATATAGTGCGAAAATCTCTAAATATTGGACCTGAGGTTCAGAACGATTTCCGCCAAAATCAGGTTTTTTTGTAGCATCTGAAACTTTGCAGAAAAAAATTATAGTGCAAATGCTACGATGACCTGTTTGGAGCAGCGAAACCCTAGAATCCAAAGCTTTGATACCAAATGTTATGAAACCATCTAACAAAAATATGAAAAGATAGATCAATGCCTTAGAAATAAGCCTCTTTGAGGGGGCAACCTCCTTTACATTACAAAAATCAACAATTCTTGGTTGATAAAAATGAAAAGACTTGTCTATATAGAGGAGTCTAAGGGGTCATAATATAATAAGAGCCGACATAACAATAATAATATAAGGGCACAATAATAACAATGGTGGGCTTCTATGGGGCACAATAGTAACAATATGGGGACTACATGGGTACAAAAATATAATAAGGGGGTTGTACTAATAACAATAAGGGGTTACACTAGTAGTATATGGGCCTAACAAAGTCACCAACATAACATTGGAAAGAATTATGACCAAAGTGGTTATCAAAATCAAGAAGGATTGGGCAGAGACACTAGTGGAGGCCACTTAGGCCTACACTACAACTTAGAAGACCACCACTGGCTTCACCCCTTATGATTTGTTCTATGGGAAGAAGGCTCTATTGTCCATTGAATTTGAGTACAATACCTTAAGGTTGGTAGCACAATTGGATCTAGATGTCATAAGGGAACAACAAGAGGGATTGCTCTAGCTAAATGTATTAGATGAATTCAGGATGCAGGCCCTCCTGCACACAGAAGTGACTCAAGTACAAAGAAAAATCTTGCATGAAAAAAATATCAAAGAAAAACTATTTCAAGAAGGAAATTGGGCCCTATTGTATGACTCTTGGTACAAATATTTCAAATTCAAGTTGATGACCAGATGGTTGGGACCATATGTGATAGAAAAGTGACATGATAATTGCACTTTTCAGATAAGAACCATCGATGAAGAAGGTATCCCTTTTCTCGTCAATGGGTACAGGTTGAAAATCTATAAAAAGCATTTGTCAAAGAACGAGTTCAATAGTAGCATTAGCAAGGATGTAATGGTGATTGAAGGAGTCTCGACTTCCACTTCACGAAGTTCATGAGGTCTGTTGAAGTTTTGAAAAAAAGGAAAAAGAAAAAGAAAATAAAAAAATAAAGAGACCCAGGTGAAAACCTCCATGAGGCATCTGAGGCACACTCTTAGGTTGAAAATCTCTTTGAGGCAGCCCAAGAGTGTTAAAAAAAAAAGGAACAAAACTGAAAAATAATATACCTTTGGGTGAAAAACTCTTTTGAGGCCCCCAAGGCAAGAAACTAGGATGAAAACCTCCTTCGAGGCAAGCTAGTTGTCTTTTGAAAAGAGAGAGAGAGAGAGAGAGAGAGATAAAAAGCACAAAAATAAATGCAAGGACCTTAAACCTACCCACTCATAAAAATTCTATTTTTTTGCAGGTTTTCAAGAAGATAAAGGACACAAAGATTAGAGGGAAGCAAGCCCTAAAAAAGCCCATGTTTTTCTTCATCCATTCCATCTCCTCTATAATCCCCATGTTCCTTCATCCATACTTATCTCTAGCAAAAAAAAAATTCAAATTTCAGGAAATTATGTGCTTTCTATAGGATTTCCTGTAGTACAAGAAAGGCATTCCGATGGATAAATTATGATGCAGGCCTATTTTGTATTAAAAAAAAAATCCATTGACCTCAGCACAACTTTTCCAACACTCATCATAACCATGTCACCCCCCGTGTCCAGCAAAAAAATCAAGTTAGGAAAAGCAATGAAGATGAAAAGAAAGAAAAGAACATCAAAGGGGAATGCAACCAACAACCTACATCACCTACCACTCCATGGCCACACCTTCCACTCATTCCAATACCTATTCACCCTCCAAGCAGAGAAAGGACACAAATTAAAAAAAAAGGGAAGCTACAGGACTTCTTGTAGTAGTACTACATGAAACCATGTAGCAACCTATTTTTAAGTAACAACACGCTCCAGGCCTAACCTTCATCACCATGATTAAAAGAGGAGAAGAACAACTGCAAGAACACTAAAAATTTTCTAGAGCTCAACAACAATAGAGGAAGCCAACACCTACACATCAAAAAGAAGACAACCCATCAGCAAAATGAAAAAAAAAGAAAACTGTTAAGAAGATGTAGCAGAGTCAAGAGCAACACAACAACACCACTCTCCAGAATGCATCAGTAAGGCAAAGGACCAACGTGTATGTCACCTCATCCATACTCCCTCATCCATATGAATATGATTAAAACTTTAGGAATATGTAGAAAGTTGATTTTATAAGCGAAGGTGACCAGTTAACTTGGCCACCCTCAGTCCGATAACAAAAGGTAAAGTGCTAGTCAACTGGACATGTGGCAAGATCACATAAAGGGGAATAAATTGGAAAGGTGGTCAAGTTATGGTGAACAGAAGTGGGTGTTGATTACAAGGAAGAGTTGCATGTTAACTAGTAGTGGGACCAATAGTCCAAAAGGAGAAATACGTACTCGGCCAACCAGCACATCACTCAATGAAATCAACCATAAATAGAAATATTCCTTGAGTTTCATGCAAGGTATTATTCATTTCAAGATGTTGGGAGTTAAGATCACCTCGAGGAGCCATCGAAAGGAAAATTTAGTCTCAGCCTACCTATAGTGGGCACCTACATGAAACACGGGTAACTACTAGAAACAGTGAGGAAAGCCAATCTCAGTATCCTACGTTGGATACCTACAGGAAAACTATGGGAGACAAGGAGGATTGTCAAAATGTTGTAAGTGGATGCCTAGGGCCAAAAATTCAAGAATTTTCATCACCAAAGCATTCTAGAGAAATGTAGGTGCGATATCCTTTAATGATTTTATTTGTAAAGAGGAAAAGAAAAGAAAATGTCATTTATTTTAAGTATTTATAATGCGCATAGAGATAGACAGAATTCTATGGAAGATTGTGTAGAGTAAACTCTAAAATCTCATCACCTAGAGAATCTCTTAGGCTATAGACACCCAAACCTCATAAAAATAGATTGATAAAGAGAAAATATGATAGGGGGTTTCAACAAAATGGATCCCATTAGAACAACCAGAATACACCAACATCCTCCTAAGCTAGAAATATTTACAAGGCATTAATGGGTGGGATTCTTGAGCTACTTAGGGGATATGATGATGATATAGCTAGGGAATTTGCAATGTTACTCATATCTCTAGCTAGAGCCAATGCCACTGCTATAGTGAGGGGTTTGTCATTAACAATGACCCCTGAGAGCATTAGCATGATCACTACACTTCCTCTAGGGTTACAATGGAGAAAAGAGGACAAAAATAGCAACACTCTTGCCAAGAAGAGATTTTTCTTGGAAGGAGAAGAACCAATTGAAGAAAAAAATGGGATTAGAAGGGAAAGTATTCCATATCCTTGGAAAGAAGTAAGCTATCACATCATCAAGCACATTTCTTGTGAGGGTAGACTCAGTATAGTCTATGGGTACCAGTTTAGACTCCTCCATGAGCTGAGATTTGGAGAAGAGTTACCTCCTCATAGAAGACTTAGTGTGCCTTACTTTTTGTTACAATCAATGATTGACATGAGCATCAAAGTACAAGAAGGAAAACATCAACAACTGGCACATCATAGATTGATCAAAATCATAGTAGAAGATGCCTTAAACAACTTGAGAATCCATATTATTTGGTCAACATTTGTAGATATGAATGAATAAGATTAAATTCAAGCCAGTGAATATGAAAGAGACCCTACTTCTAGTGATGTAGAAAAGAGAGAAGATCCTGAAGAAGAAGAAAAGAGCCTGAAGAAGAGGAACAAAAACATGAAGGAGAGGAGAAAGAAATAGATGAGATAAAGGATGAAGCACAAAAGGAAGAACGAATTCTTGAAATATAGGGCAAGAAAGAAGAGGAATTTCCAAGGGTGTCTTCGGAGCCCACAGAGAAGGGGGAAGTAGCTTCCTTAACTTCCCTAAGTACACCTATCAAATCAAGAGGAAAGAGGGAGAGGTAGACCCCCCTATACTTTATAACAAGAATGAGCACCAGGATAAAACAAGGGAGACCACAAACCCCTACCAAGATTCCCATTATTATAGAGGAGTCACTAAAAGAACAAGAGAAGTTAGTCCCTCTAGGAAAGAGAGGTGAAGAAGGTAC
Source organism: Pinus taeda (assembly GCA_000404065.3). NCBI lineage: Eukaryota > Viridiplantae > Streptophyta > Pinopsida > Pinales > Pinaceae > Pinus > Pinus taeda. The sequence continues at coordinate 16,594 of APFE030817908.1, read as the reverse complement.
ATCACAACAAGCTTCCCCAAGGTCACCAATCACCTATGTTAGGAGACCTGTCACCAAGTCAACCTCAGACAAACAAGTTAAAGAAACTTTAACCCCTTTTCAAAAGGGAAGGGTCTCCTATAGGAAACACAGATAAGCCTATAGGAACCAAATACAGTTCTATAGGAAACCTTGTCAAAACTACAACAAACATACAAACAAGATTAGGAAGGACTGCAAGGGAAAAGGGAAGGAAAAGAGGAAGCAAATACTCAAGAAATAGTAAAGGGAGAGTCCCAGGAGCTAAAGGAACCTAGCCCACAGCTAAAACTCAGCTCCTATTATAGATTCATTGAGGGGGGCAGAGTAATAACACAAAAATTTTCCATCCCTCTATTCTTTGAACTTGAAAAAGAAATAGTAAGGTCACATCGGTGGATGTAAATTCTTAAATCAAAATGTGTGGAGGATGTAGGCCATATGGAAGAGAAGTTGCTAAAAATGGGAAAAGAGTTGAGTAGAATAAGAGACAGGGAAAGAATGATGAAATATCAACTAGAGGCTGAGAACACATGGGTAAGGAGGCAACTACAAGAGAAGGAGAGCCAATTGGAAACTATGGAAAGTCTCTCCATGGAGGCACTTCAATGCAGGATGCCAGCAAAATCATATGCCTTATACCTCAAAGAGAAATGGCTATAGTTTCAGATAAAAACCCTTGCACAACAAGGAGCTATGCCTTTCCAATACTATAGGTAGTTCTTTGACCTATGTGACCAAAGCACCTTGGAGAATAGGGCCAAGATATCTGAATTCTACCTGCATAACTTGGTCCTAGCAGATTCGAATGTGTGGGACCCTAATCCAAAGCTAGGGGACTTACAACTAATGGCCTTGGTGATCCAAAATGGATCTAACATAGACTTCTAAGTCTATGAATTTTCCTCACAGAGGAAAAATGAAACTCAAAGGATGCTCTTAGAGATAGTCTCATTGCGCAGATCTTTTTAATCTGAATCTACTTCAATTTGAATAGGCGAAAATGGACTCTGGATGGAGTTATTGCATAAAGAACACTGCCCATTATCCTTAGGAAAGGAGGAAAATCCTTATGAAAATGGGATTAAGGCTTTATATGCATTCCTTAAGGAAATCGCATTGGACAAAAGCCAAGCAGACTATTAAAGGACCTCACCTTAAGGAATTGTGATAGCAATAGCGTGATTACATGTGGACCGTTACATCGGATCCGTAGATCAATAGTGGAGATGGATTTATCGCATTGCAATAAACTAAGGGAGAGGACTTAAAATAGGAGTAAATTCTTTCAGCAAGCCCAATGAATTTATGAATAAAACAAGTTAACCTTTTGAGTCCGAAAGGAAGGCAATAAATGGTATTTTGGGCAGGCTTCAAGCAATAAGCAGTATTGGGTGGGCTCCACCTAATTCCATACATTGGCTGACATGTGGCATGGTGCAGGAAAGAGAAAACCGCTTTTTCAGGTGGGCAATCTATGCACAAGTAGGCTTCCCAAAAATGTTACCAACCATTGGATTGGAGATTGTAGGATCAATGGCAAAGATTAAGCAAATTGTTTGTTGTTTCAGGTTTGGTGCGAACCATCGGATTAAAAGGCAAATTGATGGACCAGATTAAGTCACATCACAATGACTCAAGTTCAAAGAAATGGATCTTGGGCAGTAAGTGATTGCAACTTGTGATTGGGATCAGGTTGATAAAGCGATTGCGATAGGTGATGCGTCAATAGCGCAAACGACGATCGGTGATTGGCGATTAGCATAGTCAAACTGAAGACCCCCGGGGCCGTTGCGACAACAATATTGCGATATGCCGATATAGTGATGGGGCCGATAGTGATACACCAATATCAGTGATCCCCGATACAAAGGGCCAATGCACATTGCGTTATGTGACTTGCAATATGCTGATAAAATGCAAACCCTATGGGAATTATGGACATGATTTCATAAATTTTGAAATATGCAATTACGGGATTTCTATGTATTTCCCGTCTATTGGGTTGTTTTTTCCTATGCCATACGATAGCGATATGCGATAAGGAAATGGACCCGATAGGTTTATAGATGTCGTTACATTCCATTTGAAGTATGGCTTGGTTACCCGATAGTGTATTTCCATGTATATTCTCTGTGTATTGGAAATATGGTTATTTCGCAGATTTTGTCCTGGAAAGAGGCTGCCGATTCCTTTGTAACTTTCCCTATTCTAAAATCATTGTGCCACACTGTAAGCAGGAATTTTGTAACAATGATGCATTGTAACAGGAATGCATTATATGCAGAGAGCCACAGAGCCAGAGAGTTGGATGGCCAGTTGCAGAGACGGAAATGAATGATTCCTCATGATTGGGGATAGAGGAACAGATGGAAGCCGCAGAGTCGAAGGATTCCACAAAAACATAGAGAGAACAATTGATTAAATAGTTTAAGGTTGCTGAGAGTTGCTTGGAGTTTGAGCGAAACACGGGAAGGATAGAGAGTCTAAGAACTCGAGCGCCAAGAGCTAGAAGGCCTTAGAGCTTCAGAGCTAGAGGGTTGAGTAGAAGTAGAGCCAGATAGACAGAGCCAAATAGCTAAGAGAGCCAGAGCTAAATGAGCTAGAGTGCTGAGAGGCACTACCAGTTAGCTAAAGAGCTAGAGCCATAGAGCCAAAGAGTTCAAACGGACTTCTAAGAGCCATGGGATGTAATGAAGTTTAGAACATCAAAGCGATCAAAAAATCCATCTGTTGCTAGTGTCTAATGTGTGCTAAAGATAGAAGAATGAGTCCCAGAGACAGTAAGAGAATTCTAAGGGAGTTGGTGCAAGCTAGAGCTCAAGATAACTCAGAGTGTTGATTGAAGGAATCTAGTCCAGAGTCGCCTAGATCTATCTACAGAGTATGGAAAACTAGTGGGATAAGATGGTATTCTAAACCCATAGGTTCAATTGTAAACCAATGGAGTTGAGCGTGGAGCTTGTAAAAGAAGTTTACCATAATCCCAAAGAGTCTAGTCGAGTTGATTAGAGCTCAAGGAGACATAGCCCAAGATATCAGGGTGAACTCCATATTAATATTGTTGTCTCCTGTGGTTTGTTTATCTACTGCATCTTGTTGCTATTGTTTGTATGATGCTTATTTGCAGTATTTTTTACTATTCTGAGTTTTATTTTAGCATAAGCAAATGAACCTACAACGCATAAATAGTTAAAAACAAACACAAGCATACATCTCCTCCAAGCATTTTTAATTCCACAAATTGTCAAGCATAAGCATAGGTCTTGGGGAATATTTAAGCTTTGGAGTGGGAGAGGTTCTTGTAATCTTGACAAGAAGCCTTTAGTGCCCCATTTCAGATCAGGTGGTATCAGAGCAGTTTTATTAGAGCTGGTTTATTAATCTCACCTTCAAAGAAGGTTATATCAAAACTGGTTATACCAAAGCAGGTTGCATCATGATGTAAGTGGTACTAGTATATGCGTGTTTGACTTGAAAGGTGTTCAAACAGTAGCAAGGATTTTGTTGTTTGATTGTTTGTAAACTGACTGTTGTTTGAGTTTTCAAAGGTGAAGGGAAATTTGTTGTTAGCTAAGTCCAGGAGAGGAAAAGAAGGAAGAAGGACTGAAGGCATTCTTCTTATCCCAAAGGACCTAAAGGAAATCCTTGAAGCACAAGAGGTTTTTTGCAAAAGGCTGTTTGAATAAGATCTTTGTTAATGTTGTCTGAAGTTTTTTTTTTTTGTTCATTCTGATAATGACAACTTCTACAAGTAAGTCCTCAAATTCTTCTTTCATCACAAGATTCTTTGATCAAGACAAGATGCAAGACTTATTCACCATGATGGATATGGTGAGAGATATGTATGAGGATGAAAGGAAGTGAATCATACTTAAAGAGCAGTTGAATTCCATGAAGGAAGAGAAGCAACTGCTTTCTGACAAATTGTAGGGAATGGAGAGGTAACTTCATATTAAGAATATGAACCTGAAAAGGATGCATGACTTGGAGACACAACTCTTTGTTTCCAAAGAAGCCTTGGTCAAGTATCATCTTGAAGAAGAGGTAAACAATTCTAGTTTGTCTTCGAATTCTTCTAAGAATGTTTATGTTGGTTCTTTTGAAAAACATATTAGAGGCATAGGTTTCAAGTTAATGTCCAAGATGGGCTATGAAGGAAAAGGCTTGGGAAAACATGCACAAGGTATTGTTGAGCCAATAATAGTTGAGGAAAGGCATAAGTATTTGGGCCTTGGCTTTGGATAGTCTTATGGAGAAAGTTCCAAAACTGCCATGAAGACAACTAAAACAGTTCCAAGGAGTTTCATTGTAGGTCTTCTACCTCAAGAGTGTAAAGGTTGTATTCATGGAGAATGCAATAGCTTGAAACATCATTTGCAGGATGTAGGTGTTCATAAGAATGCACTTGAACTAGAGAGTTGTGGAAACTCTAAAAGCAGTGAAGAGATTGATGGTGTTCCAAAGGGAGCCACTTCTTCATTCAATTTACCTTCTCAAGAAGTCAATAAAGGTGAAAGAGAAAGGTATAAATCTGTTTTTAACCATATTCCTTTTGATTATGTTAACCATGATAAATTTACATATAAGCATGGGAAAATAATTGCATGTTACTTTTGTGGTTTGGATAACCATAATGTTTCTAGATGTTTGAAGAGAATGGTCACATATAGGAAACTTTTGAAGGAAAAGAAGCAAAGAGCCAAAGGTCCACTGGACAAGGAAAATCATGTTGTCAAGAGGATGCACATATGTTGCACTAAATTTCATAAGCAAGGACACATTGCTGAAAAGTGTTGGACTTTGAATCCAACAATGCTTCCACAAAACTTGAAGAAGGTGGAAAGAGAAAATGGTAGGAATGGAAAGAAAGATTCCATGATTGATGTATTTCAGGATGATTCACATGTTGATGCTGATGTGTAGACAAAGGAAGAACCTTTGAAATGGATTGGTAAGAAATGGTTAGAATTCTTATCCAATTAAGGTTGCATGTCCTTTTGAAAATGCATTATATCAAGTTTCATCTATTTTCATTTCTTTGTTAATGGAATGCAAGTTGCAAGGTTTTACCAAGAAGGTGAATGGAAAAGATGAGTAGGAGACTCACTTTATTGCTGCAACATTATGTTTATTTCAGCCTCGAAATTATAGTGCTTAATTGAAAGTTGAAGGATGAAATGCATGCATAAGCATGATATGCATGAACACGGGGATGTTGATGATTTCCTTGTATTTGAACATGTATGTGTAATTAACTTGAAGGGTTGATTTCTTTAGCATGCGTGTAATGTTAATGTTGACTTGGAAAAATTTGATTTGGTCTCCAAGATGGAGATAATGATGAAGTGTTTCATCTTTGGAAAAGCATGTATAAAAAGATGTAAAGGCATGCTTGACTTGAAGGGTCAATTGTTTTAAAGGCATGTTTTGTTGGCTTGTTATCTAGTCAATCATTTGTATGCAGATGTAAAGACATGGAGGTGTTCACAAGATGTGAAATATGTTTCTTTTGTTGAAGCAGAAGTTTAGGTCATCCAGTTGTTGTCTGTAATCCTATTGTTGTTAACAATTGTTGTTGACAGTATGTCAAACAGGTACAAATGAAAATTTTGTGAAGCAGATGTAACTTCACATTGGTTTGAGCCACAGTGGATCAATGATCAAGGTAGAGAAGTTCAAACTACCTTTTGTGACCTTCTTAGTAGGAGTTCTGCATAAAGCCAAGGAGGAAGAAAGTTATTCCTAGGAGGACAAGCAAATCCAGGAAGGAAAGTGGTCAAAGGCTTTGGTTCAAAGGCACTATGCAAGGCAAGTGTATGGAGGCTACAAGAAGAGGGTGTTGTTACTCTCATTTAATATTTAGATCAATATATCAATCTTTTGGAGATCAAAAGTTGTTTTTAGTGGGAAGGTGTGATCCAAAATGGATCTAACATAGACTTCTAAGTCTATGAATTTTCCTCACAAAGGAAAAATTAAAGTCAAAGGATGCTCCTAGAGATAGTCTCATTGCGTAGATCTTTTCAATCTGAATCTACTGCAATTTGAATGGGAAAAAATAGACTCTGGAAGAAGGAGTTATCACAAAAATAAGATTGCCCATTATCCTTAGAAAAGGAGGCAAATCCTTATGAAAATGGGCTTAAGGCTTTATATGCGTTCCTTAAGGAAATCACATCGAAGAAAAGCCAAGCGGAGTGTTAAAGGACCTGGCCTTAAGGAAATGTGATAGTGGCAGCTCGATTACATGTGGACCATTAGATCGGACGCATAGATCAATGGTGGAGATGGCTTTATCGCAACACAATAAACTAAGTGAGAGGACTTAAAATAAGTGCAAAGGATTTTAGCAGACCCGACAGATTTATGAATAAAACAAGTGAACCTTTTGAGTTTCGAAAGGAAGGCAGTAAATGATATTTCGGGCAGGCTTCAAGCAATAAGCGGTATTGGACGGGCTCCACCCAATTCCATATATTGGATGAAACGTGGCACATCACAAGAGAGAGAAACCCACTTTTTCGGGTAGGTAGGCCACTTGAAACTGTTGCCAACCATTGGATTGGAGATCACAGGATCAACATCGTAGATTAAGTGGACTGTTTTCTATTTCGGGTTTAGTGCAAATTGTCAGATTAAAAGGAAAATTGACAGACCAGATTAAGCTGCATCGCAATGAGTCAAGTTCAAAGGAATGGACCTTGGGCTGTAAGCGATTGCGATCAGGCCGATGAAGCGATTGCAATATGCGATGTGCCAATAGCATGATCGGTGATCAGCAATCGGCATAGTCAAAGGGAAGACCCCTGGGGCCATTGCGAAAGTGATATTGTGATATGCCGATATATCGATGGGGCTGATAGTGATATGCTGATATCGACAATCGACAATCAGTGATCCCCGATACAAAGGGTCAATGCACATTGCATTATGCAACTTGTGATATGCTAATAAAAGGTGGACCTGATGGGAATTATGGACATGATTTCATAAATTTTTAGATCTGAAATTACAAGATTTCTATGCATTTCTCGTGTATTGGGTTGTTTTGGCCTATGCCATGTGACAACGATATGTGATAAGGAAACAGACCCGATAGGTTTATAGATGCAGTTGCATTCCATTTGAAGTCCAACTTGGGCTCTCGATAGTGTATTTCCATGTATATTCTCTGTGTATTGGAAATATGGTTATTTCGTGGATTTTGTCCTGGAAAGAGGCCATTGATTCCTTTGTAACTGTCCCTGTTCTAAAATCATTTTGTCACGCTATAAGTGAGCGTTTTGTAACAATGATGCATTGTAACAAGAATGCATTATACGCAGAGAGCCACAAAGCCATAGTGCCAGATGGCTAGTCGCAGAGACGGAAAGGAATGATTCCTCATGATTGGGACAAAGGAACGGATGGAAGCCATAGAGTTGGACGATTCCACAAAAACATAGAGAGCACAATTCACTAAGGAGTTGAAGGTTGCCAAGTGTTGCTTGGAGGTCAAGCAAAACATGAAAGGGACAAAGAGCCCGAGAACTTGAGCACTGAGAGCTAGAAAGCTTGAGGCCTTCAGAGCTAGAGGGCCGAGCAGAGGCAGAACCACCATAGGTTGGAGGTAGAGCTAGATGGAAAAAGCCAGATAGCTAAGAGAGCTAGAGCCAAATGAGCTAGAGAGTTGAGAGCCAGAGCTAGTTAGCTAGAGAGCCAGAGCCACAGAGCCAGAGAGCTCAAATAGACTTCTATGAGCCATGGGCTATAGCGAAGTTCAGAACAACAAAGAGATCAAATGTTCTAGTTGTTGCTGGTGTTTGATGTTTGCTGAAGACAAAAGAAGAAGTTCTAGAGACAGTAAGAGAATTCTGAGGGAGTTGGTGCAAACTAGAGCTCATGATAGCTTAGTGCACTAATTGAAGGAATCTAGTCCAGAGAAGCCTAGATCTGTTTGTAGAGTATGGATAGCCAGTGGGATAAGATGGTATTATAAACCCATGGGTTTAGTTGTAATCCAATGGAGTTGAGTGTGGAGCTTGTAATAGAAGTTTACCATAATCCCAAAGAGTTTAGTCAAGCTGATTAAAGCTCAAGGAGACGTAACCCAAGATATCATGGTGAACTCCATATTAATATTGTTGTCTCCTGTGGTTTGTTTATCTATTGCATCTTGCTTCTATTGTGTGTATGATGCTTATTTTCTACATTGTTGACTATTGTGGGTTTTATTTCAACATAAGCAAATGAACATACATCATATAAATAGATAAAAACAAACACAAGCATACACCTCTTCCAAGAATTTTTAATTTTGAGGTCTTCTGGAATATTTAAGCTTTGGAGTGGGAGAGGTTCTTTTAAGTTTGAAAAGAAGCCTTTAGTGCCCCATTTCAGATCACAAGGCATCATGGATGAATCATGAGGAGGCAAGGGCTACATAAGTAAAAAGGGTATTGGAAAGAGAAGAAACAAAACCTCTTTTCATCAGAGAAGAACATGCCAACTCCATGGCTATCATTAGCACCCACAACCTCATTGCCAATGATCCCCAACTTGCACCAAGATAACTAGCTACACAAGAGAAAGAAGTCACCCATTTTGAGGAAACTTGGAGATTTCTAGGGGATGAAAGCCAGAAAGCCTGCCAAAGGAGATGGAACACCTTTCCCTACAACCTAAAGATTAGGGAGTATCATTTTCCTGACAGAATGAGGGATGCACTAGAAAGGACCCCAATGTATAAGAAAGAATTGCAGAGACTCAAAGCCAATTGGATTGGTTTGAAACTTAGTCCACCATTACTCTTCGGTATGTTATAAGGGAGAAAGGAAGAAGAAGAAAGAAAACAGTGGGAGGAGATAGAGAATCATGCATGATTTTATCCACAAGAGGAGGAGACTACATCAGAGGCCTAGAATGTCAGGGAGTCCATGAAAGCAATGAAAGACATGGACATAGATTGAGTTGCTCAAAGGATGATAAAAACTTTCAGTAGGGGCTCATCAATGGGTAAATTATATGGACCTTAATACAACTCTCAAACTTACTAAAATCAACTTTTCTCATAATTATTTACATGTTTTGTTATATTTTTCTTAATGATAAGGGTAAAGATGACATGTCATGTCTTGTGCTCTAATGTGCATTGATTGTAGGTTTTGGAGAAACTTTTGGCTAGTTAAAGTGCATGAACTCAAAGGAGAAAAGTAAGAGGGATTTTAGGAGATGTGATCTCCCTCCTTAACTCCTCACTCACTCAAAGATTCCTCCATCAAATCTGATCAACTCAGAGTTGGAAGTAGCCAAGCCATTAATGTCATTAGCAGCCAAGCCAGTGATAGTTGAAGACCATTTGATCTCGAATTTGGGAGCCGAGCCTCCCTAAATTTAAGGAAGTTATTGGTAAATTCAGTTGTATAAATAAGAAGGCCTAGAGCCTCATTAGGATTCAACTTTTCTTATTGTAGCCAAGAGGCATTTTCGAGTTGAGACATTGTGACTAATCACTCTTGTGTATTTTTTGATATTTTAATGAAAATAAGAAGCATTCCCTTGATCTAGCACTGAGTTGAGTCAGAGGGCTAAAGCTCTTCGGTTAGGACCCAACCCTAGAAGTAGAGGTTCCTCTTTTTGTATATGTATGCTTATATGACATTCACAATTAGTCGCTGAACTGATTTTGGTGTTGTTAATTTGCAAGTATTGGTATGATTAATTAGTTTTCTTCCATTTGTGGATAGTTAGAACAATGGTATCATAGTGACAGAAGACATTTCATAAAATCGGTGATAGCGGTTTTCACCTCATCTCTCTCTTTTGGGATCATGACTTGAGGGACACTTTCATACAGCCCAAAAATAGAGTTCTTGGCTCATTCGCATTTTAGGGTTTATTGATGAGTAGTTCATTGTCTTTATGTTCCTTAGGATGAGTTGCAATTGTCATTTTTGATCTCTTAATTCTTGCATTGGTTTCAAAGCACTTCCATTCATGAACTTAGCCATTAGATGGTAATAACTGTGTTTTCTTCCATTTAATAAATCTTTCCCATGTATAAATGAGTTTTTTCATAAATGCAGACAAGAATGTGTGTTTTTGTAGGAGTTTCTACATTGCAGGAAGACCTCATCTCATTTTCCTCATCCAAGCCTTATCCAACCATGTTGCCAAAATCCAACAAAATCTCAATCTGAATTCTTGTTTTATAAGCAAAAATTCCCATTTCCATTGAGAAAATCCAACCATCTTGAAGCACTTGATTGAGCTCTAGATAGTGGTTACCCCCTCAATGCCTTATTCTCCCATTATCTTCCTTTAACACACTTCATTCCACCTTCTAAACCACTTCCTAAGATTTTGGCCTGTTTCCTGTAGTAAAATAGGGGATCCTGTAGGAGAACTAGGACATCTCGTAGTTTTCATGCTGGAAATCTTGTAGCAGCCTGTTTTGAGCCTGAATTTAGTAAAATAATTATTGAAGTGGGATTAGACCTCTACTTGACCTCCATACCATTAATACCATTCTAACCCTCTTCCTCCTTACTTGTCTCCCCTACCAAAGAACAAGTGAAGATTAGCATTTGCATTCATAAAATGAAAAGATAAAGAAAAGGAGTTCTTTTTATTTCTTAATTAGCACATGCATGCAACAATTATAAGACTCTCTAGATCAGATTCCATTCTTAGTTAGTTTAAATCATCACATGCGATAAATAGGGTTAATCTAGGTTTCTTTTGCAAGCAAAATGTGTCAATGAGTAGATAGAGGATTTCATGTCACTTTACAAGCATTTTGCAATTCAGTCTCTCATTCCTTGAAATAGGCAACATTCCTCTTCTTTCATTTGGGATAATTTTCCCTTCTCGAGTTGGTAGTCAGACTTCTTCTAGTTCATCGAAGACTGATTTGAAAAACCCTAGTGGTCTATCGCCCCAGTTGAACAGTGACAAGAGTAGACCATTACATCTATTTGTGTATACATCACTGTCACCTCCAATTTTGTATGAACCCCGGGTTGATGAAATAATGTTGGTAGCTCCAGGAGTTGCAGCATTCTTGTTGCAATACTAGTGCTCATCACTATGTAGGGGGAATATTACTTAGGTCAAATGGGTCAAGCCCACATTTCTAGAATCAACCTTAGCTTGGTCATACTTATCAAGTCCCTGTTGAAGCTCAACCTAGTATGGTTCATTCCAACTACTCAGGATATTCCAACATATCCTAGATATGTACCTTCAGGGGTTGGTCTTAGCCTGCAAGTTTATCAAACTTTCCCACAAAACCCTAGACTAAAATTATCGTTTATTGCAACGATAGATCTACCAGATTTATCCTGGGTAACCAACAATCCTATTTATTGTTATCCTTCTTGGTCGACGATTCCTACCAAGTTACCAAGTGAAATACCCAAACTTGAAGGTAAATTAGGAGAGGATCAATCTAGTCATGTGATGACATATCATCTTTGGTGTGCATCGAATTCTTTGATTGATAATTCCTTCAGTCTATGCCTTTTCCAACAAAATTTAACTGATTCAGTAGCTAAATGTTATATTGAGCTACCTCGTGCCACTTTCCATAACTTTAACTCCCTGGGAATAACATTCTAATCCATTTTCAGTTACCAATCTATTATGATATTGGTACCAAACTTCTGACTTCTTTGAAACAATCGAATTCGACTCACATCTCCGACCATATCCATGAATGGAGACTTAGACATAACTTAGTCAAAGTTTTCGTTCCAGATCAAATTTTAGCTAAATGGTTTATAAAGTCACTTCTTCTCGTTATCATGGAAGATATTTTCAAGGGAGGTGTCACCATGGAAGAGTAGGTAATTTCACATGCACAGTACTTAGACTTAGTCTATGCTTAATTTGGCACTTTGTATGAAAAAATCCTGAATTTGGCTTGCCGTACAGGTGAACCCATTATTACATCTCCTACAGGATCAGGATCTAATGTCATTGATGGTATTATAGATTATATTATCCAACAATCTAAAGGGAAAAAGAAAAATTCTAAAAATACTTAGACTTTGGCCATACAATATACACCATCTGAAATCCTTCCTCGGGAAGCTATTTTCGAAATGAACACTGTAGAATAATCTATTGGAAAGATGCAATCAACTGGGAATAAAAAGAAGGGGAAAGGTAAATTGAAAAAAAATGCTACTTCAAAAGAGAAACCTACTAAAACTTAGCCTACTGAAAAAGAAAAAAAGAAAAAGAAAAAGAAAAGAAAAGAAAAAACCTCACTATCATTGTCTTATTTGCAATGAGGATCACTATACAAAGGAATGCCCACATTAGACGGAGGTTTCTAAATTCATTAAAGTTCCTTCAACTCCCATTGTTTTTAAGGATCCATTTCCTTCTCAAGATAGAAAAATGGTTTCTCATAACACATACTCCTCTTCCACATCGCAAGATATCCTGATGATGTCTTCGCAAGAAGTTCTTGTAGCTATAAGATCCAAAGTTTACAAGTCCAAGTGTCATGTTGAAAATAGAAATGAGGCTAGTTTGTCTGGTCAACCTTCGAATTCAATTACTCCTTCTTATAAACCATTACAAATTGAGAATCCAAATCCTAACATGATGATATGACTGCCTCCCTAAGGTTTGCTTCAGAAATCAACTTTCAACCTGCATGTTAGAGCTGCACAAAATTATAACATTGTGGAGGACATGGAAATGTCTCCTTCTGAAATGTTATCTCTAGAAGTGTTGCAAACATGCTCAACACAACGAAAATTTTTATTGTAAGCTATAGGAGCTATTGACCCACACGATTCTAAATTAATTATCTTTAATCTTGAAATTCATATCCAAAAACTCCCTCATCAACTGGAAATCCAATTTCTAGTTTGTGTTAAAACTAGATGAGTATTTCATACAGTTGTTGATGAAGGAGCTTCTATGTGCATTATGTCAATTTCCTGTTGGAAATATTTAGGTTCTCCAACCATCAATCAATCGCCTACCACTCTTAAATCCTTTTATGGAAGAGGTTTTCATCCATATAGTGTCCTGAATTATTTTCTCATAGAGTTAGAAGGAAAAACGGTTGTAATCAAAGTTGAAGTTGTAGATGCTTAGCTAGATTACAACTTTTTGCTTGGTCAAAGTTGGACCTATCCTATGTTAGTAGTGATCTTGTGATTGTTTCAAGTGATGCAATTTCCTCATAAAGGGAAAATTGTTAAAGTAGACCAGTTTTCTTACTACAGTTCAGACCCTAACTCTGTGACTAGCATAACTTTTGTCGGAAAATTGGTTTCTCCTTATGATGATATTGGTGTTGGTTTACTAAAAGACTCATCACTAATGGGAACCTTTGCGATATCTCCACCGAATTTTCCTTCTAATTTTTCCGAGGCAAACACGATTACATCAAGCACTATGGAATCTCTTGATTTGTGCATAGTGCCTTTAGAGTCTGAGTTATCCTCCTATGGTAGTGAGATGACTTTGATCCCTTTCGAATTGGCTTATTGTTGGGTTGTGTTATATTCTTTCCATGACTAGCCAACGTAGTTAACTGAGCGATTAAAGGGGGGCTGTAACCCCCCCTTTGTTGTGCAGTGGGGGGTCACAAGGGGTTTGAGGGGGGTGGGTAGGCCCCCTCTACATGGTCTGGTGCAGTGCCCCAGGGAAATTTTTTTTGGACCCAATATTAGGTTGGGCAGACCTACCTATGGTTTTGTGCTTGGTTTTCACACATGGTTTTGGATGTGATGGTTTTCGGTCCATGGTTTTTGGACGCGATGGTTTTCGGTCCATGGTATTTGATGCTTTGACATGTATAAATATGTATTGTAACATTGAAAGGAACATAATGAAAAATCAAGCTGGTAGTCCTAGTTTTGGGATCCAGGGGAACATATCTCTGTATATGTGCTTTATGTGTTATTCGTATATGTGTTTTATGTGTTATTCTCTCGCATTATTTATTTTCTATGTTTTAGAATTCGTATGCAGGTAATTTATGGATGGGGTTAATACCTACATTTGGTATCATAGTTGTTTCGGCTTCAAGGGGATGCCTTTGTTGCTAAGGGGTTTCGCTCGGGCCTTTGGTTGACCCTGTTCAATAGGAGATTTGCGGGATCGATTCTGGTGGTGAAAGAAGATGATGAGTAGTGGAAAGATAAAGATCACAAAATTTAATGGTTAGAGTTCTGAGTTGTGGAAACTCAAGATGGAGGATTTGTTGGTGGATAAAGATCAATGGATCGAAGTAGATCTGGATACTAAACCAATGGGAGTGTCTGATGAAGAATGGAAGAAGTTGGATTGGAAGGCAAAGAGCACAATATGATTCTATGTCTTAGATTCACTATTGCTGAATGTATCAAGGGAAGCTATCGCTAAGGCTTTATGGGACAAGTTAGGGACTTTATACTAATCTAAGTCTCTGGTGAATAAACTGTTCTTATGGAAAAAGCTGTATAACTTGAGGATGAAAGATGGAGACTCAGTGATAGAGCATCTGAACGCATTTAATACTGTGGTAAGTTAGTTATATATATTGATATTAAAATCTTAGATGAAGATAAGTGAATCAGTTTGTTGTGTTCTCTACCAGATCCGTGGGATAGTCTGGTTATTGTAATAGGTAGTAATGTAATTGCCTTGCAGTTTGATGAAATAATCTCATCCTTACTGACGGAGGAGATGAGACAAAAAAATACGGAGAGCTAGAATGGTGATGCCTTGTCTGTACGAGGACGGTCCCAGAACATAAACAAAAATAAGTCATTGAGTGGGAGATCTAAATCTAGAGGGAGATCTAAATCTCCAAGAAAACATGTAAAGGTTGTGTGTTGGAAATGCGAAAAGGAAGGGCACTATAAAAGGGACTGTAAATCTAAATCTCCTAAAAAAGGAAAGGGATCTGGTGATGCTCCTTCTGCAGAGGCGAAAACCACCTCAGATGAAGGTGGAGATGTGTACTTGGCTTCTTCAAGTACACATGTACATCATGAGGCATGGTTGATTGACTTAGGTTCATCTTTTCACATCACTCCCCATAGAGAGTGGTTCTGCGAGCATGAGAAATATGATGGTGGTGATGTCTTCTTGGGGGATGGCAGGAAGGCTAGAATCATTGGTCATGGAAAAGTAAAGTTGAAGTTGCAAGGTGGAAGGGTTAGAACACTTCTGGGTGTTCTGCATATTCTTGCATTAGCCAGAAATTTGATTTTTGTAAGCAAGTTGGATGATGCAGGTGTAAAAATAGTGTTCGATAAGGATACCTGCAAGATGGTTCGGGGAGCACTGGTATTGATGTGGGGATTTTGGATTAGAACTCTGTACAAGCTATAGGGTAGTACTGTTGTTGATGGGTGCGATAGTTTTGTGGTTCTTGAAAGTGGAACAAAAAATCTAGTGGTATCTGGAGAGAAGACCATGTTGTAGCATCAAAGGCTTGGGGACATATTGGAGAGAAGGGCCTTTGAATACTTCATGGTAAAGGTATGTTAGAAGTTATGAGTAATAGCTCTCTAGAATTTGATTTACGTGAAAATTGTGTATATGGGAAGCAAATTCGGGCGAGTTTCCCTCTGATGGTAAGAGGGTTAAATAGATATTAGAGCTTGTGCACAGTGATGTGTTTGGACCTGTGAAGGTTCCATCACTAGGTGAGTTTGTGTACTATGTATCATTTATAGATGACTTCTCAAGGAATACATAGATATATTTCCTTAAGAAGAAATCTGAAGTCTTTGATAGGTTTAAAGAATTTAAGGCTTTGGTGGAAAACCTGAGAGAGAAGAAGATAAAGGTGCTAAGGTTAGGTAACGATGGAGAGTTTTGTAGCAAGGAATTTGAACAATTTTGTAAGAAGTGTGGTATAGCATGGTAGAA